>SKCR01028312.1:0-138072 GCA_019454045.1 Zanthoxylum bungeanum
GCAAAGCCAAGAAAGAAGACAATGACTTCAGTTTACCTTAAGTTTTTTGAGACGGCTGCAGATGGGAAAAGTCGGAGATGCAAGTTTTGTGGTCAAAGCTATTCCATTGCAACTGCCACAGGTAAGTTTCTTCCATTTGCTTTAGTTAGACCAGCAATATCCAACTTTTTATTTATAATTATATGTGCATTTGCAATTGAGATGTCATTACATTATTGTTTCTCTTATATCTTGTGATATGCTTTTGAATCTATTTGATATTTAGCTAGCTTATGGAATGCCTGAGCATTTTTAGACTGAAAACCTGTATGCTATTCTCATGCATCTATACCCTACTTTCTTGCCTAAGGTAATCTTGGTAGACACCTGGCAAATCGGCATCCGGGATATGATAAAGCTGGGGATGCTGCCACCAGTACAGCACCAGCACCAGCACCACAAACTACGATCATAGTTAAGAAATCTCAACCTCAGGGTAAAGTCAATCAGGTGGATTATGATCATCTAAACTGGTTGCTGATCAGGTGGCTCATTCTAGCTTCTTTCCCCCCTTCAATATTGGAGGAGAAGTGGTTAGTAAACTCCTTTAGATTTCTAAATCCATCAATACAACTTTGGCCGGGTGACAAGTACAAAGCAGTGTTTCGTGAAGTTTTCAGGAGCATGCAGGAAGATGTAAGGTTATCTTTGGAACAAGTTTCTTCTAAAGTCTCGGTCACTCTTGATTTCTGGACTTCCTATGAGCATTTTTTTTATATGAGCGTCACATGTCAATGGATTGATGAAAGCTGGTCCTTTCACAAGTTGCTTCTTGATATATGTCACATACCTTACCCTTGTGGAGATTCAGAGATCAATCACTCACTAGTAAAGGTTCTTAAAATGTACAATATTGAGAATAGAGTTTTGTCATGTACTCATGATAACAGTCAGAACGCTATCCATGCGTGCCATACTTTGAAAGAGGAGTTCGATGGTCAGAAAGCGGGACCCTTCTGCTATATCCCATGTGCTGCTCGTACTCTGAACCTGATCATAGATGATGGATTAAGAACCACAAAACCTGTTATCTCTAAAGTCAGGGAGTTTGCACTTGAGCTAAATGAATGTACAGAGTTCTCCGATGATTTTATTCAGTTTTCAACAGATTATCGAGAAGGCAGTTGGAAATTTCCCCTTGACACTTCAGCACGATGGAGCGGTAACTACCAAATGCTTGACATAGTGCACAAGGTATTTGTTCTTGCCTCTAAGACTCCTGCATAAGATACATGAAAATTACTCATGCACTACATTTCTCATATTTTGTACTCGAGATGTTCTTTAGTGGCCAATGATAGCTTGGGATTGCAGGCTGGTAAGACCATGGATGCTGTAGTCAGGAAGCATGAGGAAACATTAGGTCGGATGACGCTAAGCTCTGCAGAGAAGAGTGCAGTCAGTATTGTTCATGGATACTTAGAACCCTTCTATAAGACCACAAATAACATTTGCACGACAAAAATGCCCACAATTGGGCTGATTCTCTTCTTCATGGATCACATTTCTGAGATGATCGCTGTGTGCAGAGATTCCCGTCATACCCTGGACTGGCTAAAGAGTGCAGCCGAAGACATGGCCAAGAAGATCAGGAGTTACAGCAACCAAGTTTGCAACATATTTACCTACATGACAGCCATTCTTGATCCCCGGATCAAAAGTGATCTTATTCCTGAGAATCTCAACTCAGAAAATTATTTGGAAGAAGCTAGAGCCCATTTTATTAGAAATTATTCTACCAGCCATTTCTCATCCATAACAAGTGGATATAATACTCACGAGATCGAAGATGGAGGTAGTGTTTCTTTTGCAGAAGAAATCGCCAGAAAAAAACGAAGAGGAAGCATAGGCAGCACTACTGATGAGCTCACTCAATACCTCTCAGAGCCTCCAGCTCCAATACCAACAGATGTTTTGGAGTGGTGGAAGGTAAACAGCACCCGATACCCTCGACTGTCTGTGATGGCTCGAGACTTCCTTGCTGTGCAGGCAACATCAGTGGCTCCCGAAGAACTATTTTGCAGTATAGGTGATGAGATTGATAAGCAACGCTTTTGTTTGCCGCATGCTAGCACGCAAGCTATCCTTTGCATAAAGTCATGGACACAGGCTGGAATCAAGTTCAAGTATAGATCTACCGAGATAGATTATGAGAGGTTGATGGAATTGGCGATGGCTGCAGCAGCTGCAGATTATAATGTTTCCGGTTCCGACAAGAAACAAAAGTGACAACTTTGAAGAATTAGTTACAGAAGATGTAGTTAAATTAGTTTTTGCCACTAATCTGGTCTCTGTCCTGACTCCTGAGTAGTAGTCTTGTTTCAAGTTGGCTTCCACTTAAGAAGAAGAAAAATGGGAGTTAAGTATTGCCGTTGTATGTAAGAAATGAAATTTATGTATTTGTGTACAGTGGAGGATTATGAGACTGTTAAAGGAAAAATTCTAAAATGCCACGGAAATATCATATCACTTGTGCAACAACGCGATCATATATTGACACGCGTGCTAATATTGTTAAAATTTATATATACATTGCTAGATAATAGGAGTGTTTAAGAGTAATTCTTTGATACCACCGTCGTATAAATAATATGGCACTATTATAATATGTGGTATGTGGAGTTGTAAAATATTACTCCCATTTATTTAGTTATTTTTGTATCATTTTAATACACGTGACAATATTTTTTTTATTTTGTTGAGTTGTTGCATATGTAATATGATATCACCGTTCACAATAGAATTTTTCGGTGTTCAGAATCCAATTATTATGCTCAATCTTTTCAAAAATCTAATTCACAAAAATTCAATTGGTGGATTGAATTAGATTGAAAATTTTATGATCCTTGATATGGATTTATTTATACAAATCTACTCTCATGTGATTGTTTGTATGAAATTTTCATGCAGAAGCGAAAAAATACATATATTTTCTTATCTGTCCCCACGAAAATTTCGTGCGGATGTTTCCATGAGAGGAACTATATATATATATATATATATATATATATATATATATATATATATATATTATATATATATATATTATATATATACATATTCTAAAGAAGAAAAAAATCAATATTTGATTTAATCAAAAAATAAAGAAAGAAAAAATGTGTACATTGCCTATTAGTAAATATTACAGTAAGATGAAATAAAATTAGCCACAATCTCTTACCCAATAATAATAGTATAAAACAAAAAAGAAATTTAAATGTAATATTTTGGTTTTATTTAAACTATTAATTATTTTTTTTGAACAACTTAATTTGAATTTAATCGGCATTTAAAATATTTATGCTCAATTTTGTTTTTATTTACTTTATGAATTGGATCAAAATGAAAAATTTGTAATTTCCATCCAGTTTGCAAAACGGTGGATTGGATTGAAAATCTATAATCCACAATAATATAAAGTTATGTTCGATCTGCAGAATCTGATACGCAAACAACGTAACATTTCTAACCCACTCTACCTAAGCGAAAATTATATTATATTATGTGTCGGGTGTATATGTCATCTCTCTCACTGTGGGGTCCGCCTGCTATGAGAGAGATGACATATACACCCGGCACATAATATACCACCTCCTACCTAAGTCGCTAAAAGATAACTAAGTGCGTTTTTTATTTTTTGTTTTTTTTATGATGGATAAAAAATTAAAAAAAATTAATTTTATTAAAACTCAATTTTTAAAAGAAAATATAATTAATAAACAATAAAATTATATTTAAACGGAACATAATTTTATTATCTTTCCACACTAAACCACAATATTTTTAAAAACATCATTTTTCGCCCTAAAAATTTAGTGCATCAACTTCCACCTCAAACTGCTAATTGTATATCAATTTTCACTCAATTTTTTTAATAAAAAAAAAATCATCATTTTTCACTTTTGGTTTGTGGAAATCACAGTATTTTAAAAACTTCTGGTGAAAATTAACACATCTAAAAAAGAAAAATTGAATTTTACTAAACATTCCCTAAACTTAGGAGCAAAAATAATAATTTCCCCTTTGGAAAGGGAAGAGCAAACTATACAATAATTAATTGATTGTAAAAATTAAAGGAGAGCACTTTCCAAAGCAAAACTGTTAGAAGAGGCGAAAAATCACATCACACTCTTCGCTTTATCATATTCACCAAAGACATTAAAATTCAAGCAAATTTGGAAAACATAAAATCAACATTTGTGGGGGTTTCCAGTGTAAAGAGTAGAAGAATCTCGTAGTCTTGCTATCCATTGAATCTGTGAATGCAATCCCCAGCCAGTAATTACAAAAACTGAAGCATGATGAATATTGGGTTCATCTGTTAATTTCGCCATGATGAACTAATGTTCTACTACATCAACAAATACTCCCTCCGATACTCTCGCACAATGACAGGCACACTTGTCGGTGGGATCTACGAATGAGAAGAAGGATAAGGAAGAACAACAGCATAAGAAAAGTAAACTAACAATTAAAGAAATCTCAAGCATGGATAAATTAGCCTAGTTCTACCACCATGAATCAATCATAATACAAAGCACCTGGATCTTAAATTTGACACAGAAAAAGAAAAAAAAAAGCTAATCCATACTTGAACTTCCCATTCATACTTGTAATTTTGTAGCTAAAACTTTTATTGTTAGCTAATTGATTCTCAATTTGCTTCTGTAGATGGTGTTGATTATGCAAAAATGGACGAGACACCAAACATTCTCTAACATGCTACTCATAAAGTGATAAAATGAGAAATTTTTTTATCGTCATGACTTACCATGCCATAATCAGTGACAATCATAGAAACATAATCTGAAGGAGTAGCATCATACCTGTTACCATCACGCCAAGACAAATTAATACAGCAGGATCCACAGATAAAAGGGATGTACTTTCCCATTTTTTATTCTCTGAGAAAATATCTAAATACTTACATCAAATTGAGAAATTGGAGATTTTTCTCATTGGTCTGATTATCCATAGAATTCACATCTGTTTTCCCAGGTACTTCCTTGATATCATTTGGATCACCTGCGAGCAACTTGAAGATGTTTCAATGCATTCACTTTGAAAGCAAAATATTATCTAATTAGCTCTAAAAAAGAGCATACCTAGTTCATTTGAGCAGATCGAATCAAGCTGTACCCTCTCATGAAATTTGTATGCCTCACAGCAGATTAGTACTGGAACTCGAAATGCATGAGCAACCATAGCAACACATGCAGTCCCAACCCTTGAATATACAGTTCCATTAGACAACACAGAGGAAGCCCCCAGAAAAACTCGTGTAACTTCATGCATAATGTAAGAAACAGCATTTATATGAGTATATGTACAACTCAAGCCTTTTGCCACCAGTCTACGAAGTAATGCTTGGCCTTCATTCTTTGGACGCGAGTCTACCACCACAACACGGAACTGTTTCCCAAGTTCATGGGCATATAATAGAATCATCTCAACCACACACGATGATCCATAAGTGAGAAGAACATCCCCATCCCTGACCTTTGTAGCAGCATGTCTAACTATCACCTTGTCAGCAAGTATTATCTTCTCATTTATGAAACGTTCGATATCGTTACAAAGGGAAGATTTTGCTTCTGATTCAGAAAGAGTTAAAGGTAGCTTGGCAATATGACTTTTCAGAAACCTGATAGCATTTCCCATGCTCATAGAAAGTGGCCGGCATTCAATCAGAAATGAGACATAGCTACTGATTTTTGCAGTTAAATCTCTAATAAGAGTTTTTTCTGGTGGTGTAGAGTAATCTTTAATGGATTCCTGAAACGCCTGAAGCATTGCGATACAGCGAGCATTGCCCCCAGTTATATCTCCTGACAAATACTGCACTCCGACCTGACAGTTTATTGTGGCATTAATGAACAAGCTAGACAGAGTTCATTTGTCATATTAATTCATACTGTTCTCAGGCACTAAGGGTATCTTAATTTCATCAGGAAGTAGGAAATTAAAATATACTGTTATATTACCACCATATTTTAAATCCAGTCCTCTAATGCAAGAGCAACCAATTAATCTCCTTTTCATGTCAAATTGAAACACTTTAACATATTAGACGAGCAATCAGCCAAACCAAAATTTGACATTGAGAAGATATGAATAAGATTCATGAAATGGGTGAAGATTGACAGTAGATGTCACGAGGTACATGAAAAAAAGAACTTGTATGAATACCAACCCATCTATGTTAGAATAATTCTACTTCCCTAGGTTAAAACAAATAAGGAAAACTAAGTCTACCTTAACAAGGGAACAAATATGACTCAAATAAGATCACAAAATACGACTCTACAAGAAAATGAAATTGACAGAAATTAACCCCAACTTTGTTCAGCAAAAAGACATGAAAATTGCTATTTAATTGTGAGTTATGGCTGAAAAAAGGTACATCCTCAATACTAAATTTGCACTGGGGATGTGGCAAAGCACTTCTTTAATGTGTGTTGACATACAATTAAGAACTACCTAGGCAGGATGCATCATGCATTTACATGATAAGAACACATGAATATATGCCATAGACATATGTTACATTTAAGCATAAGTGTGAACTGTGAAGTACCTAATTGACCAGGTACATGCCTGAGCACATCTATAACTAAATTTCAAAGGATTTCGACAATTCATATAGAATGAGGATAGATAATGATGGTAAATTAAATTAGAATGAATCTAAGTATAAGCGTGCGTACATGTCATGCCAGTGACTGTCTGGTGAAAAGCTCGATTTATGATCAGAAGTTGAATAACCATGTTTCAATTACTACTAGAATGCTTGCAAGCTTGATTAAGCAATGAATTCACCATACGTAGTACCTTGTAAACAGCAGGATGCATTGGACCGCGATCTAAAAATTTTGATTCAAGATCAGTAAGCTGTGATCCACGTTCATACTGAGGTAGATGCCGAAACAATTCAACTCTGTTTTTAGCTTCAGTTTGATTGAACACTGCACGTTTTTTGGACTTGTTCACTCGACCTTGATCATCAAACTGCATGCGTGGATGGGGAGCATCTTTCTTCCTCTCTTTTTCTGGTGGACGATCACCCCCTCTCCTGTCAGAAGCAGCAATTGAAGACGTAACTGGAGGATCATCTCTGTTTTGTGAAGGCTGCCTCAGAATGGTACTAGTTCCTGCTCCCCCAGATGCAGCAGCAGATTTATTTCCTTGAGCTATAAAAACACCATGAATGAGGAACATGCAGAACATGAATATAACAAATGAGCACAGGCCTCTAAAATACAAATAACATAAATCCAAATATACCTAAAATTTGTCTTCAAGATTCATGGCACAAGTAAGAACATAGATGTTTAACAAAAGACCAGACTCCCTGCCTATAATCAAGCATTAGTTTGGCTTATAAATGAGAACAACTTGGTTGCAATTTCAATTTTCAACTTTTCTTTTCTTTTCACTTAGATAATAAGAAAGCAATACTTTATTTTTTAGCTTTTGGTACCAAGGTAGAAAAGAGCAATTATGGATCAAACACAGTAGCCTTGAAATAGAATTCTTCAGATTGCAATCCAGCAAAGGGAAAATAAATACAGCAATAAAATTATCTGTAACTCTGGGCTCTGACCAAGTAATATACAAATGAAAACAGCAAGGATTGTATTTATGAAAAAATGAAAACAGCAACGATTGTTTGCATTGAATCCATGAAAAATTACTAAATAATAGCATGGTATCATTTCAAATATTGAAAAAAACAGAAAGATCACCATGTGAGCCTTTTGCAGCTGCTTTGGCAGCTCTCTGAGCTTCCTGCATTTCACGTCGTTCAGATTTTGTTGTTTTTGCTTTCAGTGTTGTTGAATTTGATGGCTCATTATTCACTTCCACAGCAGTCCTTCCACTTTTTTCTGCAATGTTTTACATTTTAAATTTTTAATCATGTGCAGAAAACATTATAAAAGGCAGAAAAAAGAAAACCTTATAAATGATAAGAAAAGTTTCAAAGTATAACCACGCACCAGTCACAACCAAAGAATTTAAGTGAATCCTCAAAACATTATTACAACCTCACAAATATACTTTGCTTTGTTGCTCATTATTGGAAGTCTTTCATGTTTACAGAACTTTGAGTCAAATCGAGATTATAATTAATAAAAAAGAAACAACAAGACTTCTTGTCTAAAATCTAAATAATTAATGAAAAAATAAAAAAAAAAAATCATTATTCATAACTTAATACACTCCCAACTTCAGCCACTGTCTGAAACGCTGCACCTAGGCAACACGTTTAGGCTAGTTGCGGCAGGATTAGGTGCCCGGTCACCTGACCAGCGTTTCCAGCGCCTAAAGTCGCTAGAGCGGCTGATTTTTGGGGGGTTTTCAAACTTAACCCCAAATCAATGCCGTCTTCTGACTTCTCTAGCCATTTTCAAGCTTAATTTCTTCTTCATTACCAAAAAATCCTTATTTTTTCAAAAAAAAAAACATAATTTTCTTGGAAAACCCCCTAATTTCTTCAATTTTTTTGCTTATCATCAAATTGAACATTTAGAAACTTTACCCCCATCACTATAAGAATATTTTCCTAGGACCAAATTGTCTAAATTCCACCAATCATTAACACTAATTTCAGAAATACCCAATTTTCGAGAAATTTCCTAGGAACCTACTAACGCGTAGCGCGTTTTAGAACACTGACTTCAGCCCATTCATTTTATGTCAACCGAAATTGTAAATGATTTAGTTTCTAATGGAAACAATAATCTATATATCCCATTTAAATTCTAATGATTAATGCATCAAGTTCACATAGCACTCCAAATTTTCAAAAGACAGAAGAAGAGAAAAAGTCACTCACTCTTTGAACCTTTCGCAGCAGCTCTTTGAGCTTCATACACTTCACGTCGTTCAGCGTTTGTTGTTTTTGCACTTGACGCTTCATTATGCACTTCCACAGCAGCCCCTCCCGTTCTTTCTGCAAATTTGACATTTTAACTATGTGCAGAAAACATTATAAAAGACAGAAAAATAAAACATATTTATATGATAAAAAGCTACAACCACCACAGGTCAAGTGTCACCAACTTGAGAATTTTAGTGAATCCCTCATATTACCACAATCTTAGAAATACCATCATTCCTTATTTGCTCGATATTGGCAATCTTAGAAATACCATCATTCCTTATTTGCTCGCTATTGGCAGTCTTTCACGTCGACAAAAATCCTTTCAATAAGTTCCAATCTCTAATTTAAATCTTCCTCACCTCATTTAAACACAAGGCTTGCCCCACACCATACAAGTTACATATCATCAATCCTGACAGCATTCTTTCTATCATGCAAAAGCATACATTAAATTTCGTGCTATTCCCAACCGAAACTATATAACTAAGCACATATAGGATATGTTTGGTAACTGATGTGCTTCTGCTTAATTAATTATAAATAAAAATTTTGAGATATAGCTATACTTATGAACAAACACGCATAGCAATGTATAACAGCAACACATTATACCAGGCACGGCAGTGGGTTTTTTGCCCTCTGATTGGGTAAAAATCTCCGTTTTGACCGTGGTCAAGTCAAATCCGCCACCGGGAAAACTCGAAGCGGCTGAGAATTTTCCGGAACCGTTTCTACCGAACCACCCCAAAGTCGTTGAAGCCTCAGAATTAACATCCGAAAAATTCGGCGAAACCGGTGCACCCAGCAACGAATCCCCCGGATTGTAGCTCCCAACAACTGCCACGCGGTCTTCCGCCACCATCCGACGGGACGAGGATTCCGGGACGGGAACGGCCGCGGAACGGAGGTGAGTGAGGTTTTCGGAGTGGTGACGTGGCGGTGGAATCATGACGGGAGAGAGCGCGGGAGAATCGGCGGGAGTGCCCGAGTGCGACTCAATGGGGACAGACTGAGTCCGACTCGGTGGTTGCTGCTGCGGCGGGTTCGGGTCCGAGTGAGTCACGAAACCAACCTGCCGTACCCTGGGCACGACTTGCGAGGCGCGACGCGCGTCCATGGAGCTTGGTGTCTAGTCGCCGCCAAGTTTTTTTTTTCCTTTTAAATGTATTGAACGTGAAATTTGGATGGATTTAGGGTTTCAAGAATCAGGACGACGATAAAACGAATATTTTCTTTTATTCTTTCATTGCTATTTATTGAAAATACGTTCATTCTTGGCAGAAAATATATATACATTTTGTGGCATAAAAGTAATATCCTAAATAATATATAAACTCGAGTGGAGGCCCGGGCCCGGATGACGTCGGCTGGCCGGGTCCAAGTTTATATATGAGTTTTTATTTATAAAATGGATATAATATTTAGAAAATGAATTTTATTTTTGAAAAAAATTATTTTATGAATTTTTTAATATGTAAAAATGGAAAATTAAAATTAAAAATTTCAATATTTTTAGTGTCTTTTGTATTAAACCTTTAAAATTTAGTTATAAATATGTATTTAAAATTAAAAATTAAATTATATAATTAAAAATTATTTTTTATTAATAAAAATCGTATCCTGACCGGATTCATGTCTTTTTGCCTAAGTCCAGCATTTCTGCATAAAATAATTTTGGACTTGATCAGATCAGGTCAAATCAGAGTTTTCTCTATCCTTATTCAAGTAGTAATTTAATATAAATTTAGAAATTTAAGATTGAAAATTTTGAGGGTGTAATGAAAAGTGGAAGTAGACCCGGCTACCGGTCCGGTTTGATTTCGAACCGAAACTGAACTGGCCGGTTCCCGGTTCCACAAGTGTGGGGATAATTCCGGTTCGGTTTCGGTTCACACTTATGTGGAACCAGAACCGAACGGTTCGCTTCCGGTTCCATTCAGTTTATTTTTTAATTTTTAATTTTTTTTCAAATTTTAATAATGATTTTTTTTAAAATACAATATTAAAAATTTTATTTAAAATTATGAATTTGAATTTAGATTACATTAAATTACAAATAAAATTCTTATTTAAATAAAATTAAAAAAAATTATTAAATTAAAGAGCTTGAACTTAAATTTTTAAAAACTTAAGTTGCCTACGTATCCTCCAGAGGTGAGAGGAATCAAATATCACGTAGTTCCATTATAATTTTAAGATAGTTCCCATTGTAATTTACAATTATTTACTGATCAATCATTATTATCAGTGCTTGTTGATCCTTCAGCTCCCGTTCCGCTTACAGATGCATTGTCGAATAAGTCTTCAAATTCATCGGGGGCATATTCTTGTTGCCTCATATCAGATCTAGTCCAATCATCCACACATGTTATTGCTTCTAAAGTGTTTGAATGTAATGAATGATAGGGTTGGTGCTCGGAGTGCCAATCTGAATCGTATTTATGTCTGATTCATAAATACGAGCAATTTCATTTTCCGTAATATTACTTATTTAATGGTAGCATCTCTTGTCTTTTATACACATATTCGATCTAATTACGATCGGATATTCAATTACGATTCGATCGAAACTGAATCTGGTTTAGTGATACATGTATATTCGACAAAGACACTAGGATTTACAATGTAGTGCGCAGTTACAACGTAATTTGTAATTGACATTGGGAAGCGCATTATAAGATGTATATCCTTAAATAAAGTTCCTGGTCAAGATTTACTAACACGGTTCGGTTAGTAAAATCCGCTGAGACCAGTACATGTCGTATATCGTGACTTGGTCCGATGATTTATCCCAATGAACCATGAGTCAGACTCGTATAGACATGTAAGTGTTTATTTGATAAACACTGAACGACTCACTGAAAATTTCCTAATATATGGTACACCAACGTCAATAGGAATTTTCTCGAGTTGAGCGAGCATATTGGTCATTTGACTTGAGATACCACTGTGGATATATGAGTTATCATCCACACTTTGATGGCAGTCACGTCACCGATCTATTCATGATCAGACCTCTGCATGTTCGTTGGGTGTGGACTGATGCTCATGATATCATGTGCGTATCAAGATAGGATCCGTCAGTCCTGTGTACAGGGCATATGCATCCTCACGTGTTTGTGATCTAGTAAATCCATGGCCGTGGTATAACTTCGGAAATCAGTTCCGAGTGTGATTTAGAGATCGTAAATTGAAAGTCGACTATATTATACCGAACAAATTTGACGTTCTTATCTATATCCCATGTATAATATGGATAGCCTGTGACAGAGATTATACGTATGCAATGACCTCGAATTGCATAGTTTAGCAAGATTATATGTGGTCGTCATAATTAATGAGTGGGCGAACTATGGACACGAAATTGGATTTCATGACGGATAAACTTAAACTTAGAGAGTCTCACAATATGAAGTGTACTTGTTTAGCACTTGGGTAACGCGATAAGAATAATACAGATTATTCATAATACTTCATCGGATTAAATGAGTTAATTCGAATCGTTTAAACGGTTAAACGATAACACATGCATTGGGGGATTTTGGTCATTTAATAATTATTGTGTATTTGTATTTGATACATAATTTGATTAAATACATATTAATTAATCGTCAAATGAGATTTTGACACATGCCATTAATATATGTATTTGTTATTTATTGTAAATAAAAATACATATATAATAATTATATTAATTAATTATTTAGATATTTAAATGTTAAATATTTAAATGATTAAATAATATCTATATTTCATAAATGTTATGAAATATGACTAATTATTATTTGTACACATGCCATGATTTAATTAAACTTTATTTGTCCAAATATGATTTGTTAATATAAAGTTTGATTTATTTAACTGGATTAAATGTGACAAATGATCAAATTGCCCCATAGAGTCGGTCACTTCTATTTAAAAAGGGGAAATTTTTTCTTCTTCAATCATCCATCCTCCATGGCCGAGAGTTCCTTAAAGAAAAAAGGTTTCATTTTGCTTGATGATCCAAGTTGAAAAGAAAAAAACACAAGAAAAAGCTTAGGAAATTGGAGATTAAAAGGTAATCTTTAATACTATTGAGTTTAGAAAATTATTTTTCTTGTTCTTGTGTTCCTAGAATAGTTTTAGGGTTTCTTTACTTGTTGAAAATTGGGGCTTTTGGTTTTGGTGAATGGAATTGGAAGTGTTGGTGCATGTGTGAAGTGATTTGGATGATATTAGTGTAATTATTGTTCAAATTGATCATTTGATGATGAGTTGCTATTCTAGAGTGTTATGACCAATCTTGTAATGCCTAGAATTGTTCTTGAGTGGTTCATGTATGGTGACTTTAATTGGTGTTTTGATTAATTGGATTAATCTTGAAAAATTGGATTTAAAGCATGAAAATTGACAAATTTGAGTTCTGGATCAGATCTGAAAAAATTAGTGTATATATTGATTTAAAAAAAAATATGTCTTATGAATGTATTTGATGTGTTTTGGGTGTTGGAACAATTACCGGAAATTGTTTCGGAGTTGAAATAAGCGAAAACGGCCAAAAACGGCGTTACCGGGTGACTTTTGAGCCAACCGGGTGACGGCTGTCCAAACAGTGAATTTGTCACTGTTCGAGCAGCCCACGAACTGCCCTAACACTATTGGAGCTGACCTGGGCTGTCCCCATAAGTGTTGGGTGGTCGGTTCGGTCAAAAATACGTTTTGCGTCATTTTTACGGAAAAATATTTTTCGTAAACATTTCGCGACGTTTCTTTTATATTTATGTCGTTATTTGATATCGAATAAATGTGTTTAGGTGAAATATGAATAAATTATTCATATTAGATATTGAATAATTTATTTGGTAATTTGAAAAAGTTTTAAAATTACGATTTCGTCCGAACAACGCTTCTGTCGCGCCCTTCGCCCAAAACCCCAACAATGAAGACCGTCTCGCTTCTAATATATTGTCTCTCATGCTAAAGGTTGCTCAACCGCAATGGTGGAAACAGGTGTTGCCAGCAACTCTTTAGCAATAATTGATAATACAAGATATATATTTTGATGTCGGTTCTATCATTCAAGGATTTGAAAATTTTTATTCACTAAACTTTCAGTATGAGACTCGAAATTTGTTGATAAATAATTATCTAATTCTGGATTATTAGTCGTGTTATCCCTATGTTTTTTATTTTGTTGTAGTAACTAACGATCACCTACGATAAATCTTGATTGTATTATGGGTTCGCTACTATTAGATTGTCCTTCTGATTGCAAGTTATATCTACTAATATAATCATTCAATAAATCGTTTAAATCATTTTTTATTTTAGTTATAATTCTTGTAATATCAATTTCATCAGCTATTTCTAAATATTCATAGTAAGCTTGTAAGACACTATTCATAACAACAATAGATTCAAGCAAAACAATATCATTATGATCAAAACTATCAACATGTTCAAATAGAATACCTACAATATTGAAATTTTCAACAAGAAGTAAATATGTTGTAGGATAATAAACTCCGCTAAAAATATTTATAGCATCATTAAAAAATTTAAAATATCTAAAAAAAAATCACAAATATCCCATTAACTATGAAAAAGTGTGATATGTTGAACATATTATGAAAAAAAACTACATAATGCATCTTTATATTGAAAAGCTTGACATAAAAAAAATAAGTTGAATTCCAACGTGTTGGAACATCTCATGAAAATTTTATAGCTTTAATACCATTTAATTTACAAAACTTGGTTTATTCTCTCATAACTTGAGAATATGACCAAATACAATTAAGTGCAATCTTAATAGGATCAATGAAAGTTGCTAAACAAGTCAGATCATCTTGAACACATAAATTAAGGACATGACATGTGCAATGAACATGAAAAAATCAACCCCCCAAATTTAGTTGGCATATTTCTGTTAAATCTTTAATTGATGCAGTATTTGCCGATGCATTATCAAAACCAATTATTATCAAAAATTATTTTCATCATTTTATAAATATTTTATACAGTATGTTGTTCATAAAAAACTCTAAATGCAATAAGTCATTTTTTCATGTTCCACGATGTATCAATCCAATGACAAGTCACACCCATGTATGAGTGTGTTCATCAATTGTCACTTCAAATAGAAAGACGACCTTTAATATTTTTAAATATTTCATTTAAAATAATTTTATCATATTTGTATAATTTAAAAATGTGACGTTTTGTTGTATTTATAGTCATTCTACAAGCAGCAAGATTTAAAGCATTTTGAACGTAATTAGTAAAAGCAATATTTTCACCAAAACCTAAAGAAAGATGTGTCATATAAGTTAATTTAGCAAATTCTTTAATATTTTTAGCATTAGAATATTTAAATAAATCTAAAGAACTCGTATCTCTACTAGATGATTCGTACCTGGCCATTTGAGTTTGCGTTGTATCAAGTCCAATTTCAGCGGCATGATGTCTTTCCAAATGTTTATTCATATTATCATATCTACCAATAAATTTGTAAGAAATCACACAATGGTTGCATATTGTCATTGGACCTTCATTTTCAGTATCGACTAAATGAAAATGAATTTTGAAAATATCAGAAGAACGAGACTTACCTTCTATTATCCGTGTACCGATACTAAGACCCCTCTCTTGGGTTGACATATTTGACATGATGTTCTCATATGAGCTTGTCATTTTTTGTTAAAGAAATTTTAAAGAATGAGAGAATTGAGAATGAGAATGAGAAATTGTAGATGAGAGAATTGAGAATGAGAGAATTGTAGAATTGAGAGAATTGAGAATTGGTGTGTTGAAAAAATGAAAAATGACATATATTTATAGAATTTTATATATTTTGCGATACCTAAAATGCCCATAAAACTAATATTTTTATTAATGTTATTAAAGATAATTTAGTAATTTAATTTTTTTAATTATTTTTTGAAAATAAGACAGAGAGCCTTTGCTGCTCCCAACGGCTAGTGCCGTTGGGAGCCCTACGATTCCAACTGAAACCATAGAACCATTAGATCTGTTCGGTTCCAGCGGTTCTATTTCGATTCGGTTAGGAGTGAACCCTAACCGAAACAAAATATTATGGTTATGATTCCGGAACCGAAACCGATTGGAACCTGAACCGTCAAATTCCAACCGGTTCGATTCCGATTCAAAATCGGAACCGTGGCCGGATTTAAGTGGAAGCATCAAGTGAGAGTGGTCAAAATGATAGACCCTACCCCTAAGAGTGACAAAACTTTATTCTTATTGCATGGGGTTAAAGAGCCACGCTGCTTTTTCCTGTCCGGGTATACCGTCGGCCCATCGGTAAAGCAAATATTATTTTCTGGGTTTAAAATTAAATAATAAGATTTTCTTTTTTGTTTGTTTGTTTGATTCTCTTGGTTGCCACGAAACTGGGATTCTGAAACAGTCCATGACACTGACACTGACACTGAACTAAAATTCCTTGCCATGTTGTTGTTAATATAAGCTTTTATCATTAACTATGAGTGCTCCTCGAATATATTCCCTCATTTATTGGTCTCTTAACTCGCTTTTATTTATTCTAACATAACGAATTGAGAAGTACATATGATAAGGATCCAACGAAGTATGCCACAAGAGTTTGTCACGATCGTCACTGAAAACAATTATCAAGATTTATCTCATCTCATGTATTTCTTTACAGTTGACTTAACAGTTGATTCGATGCTCAACACGAGCTGTTAAAACTCTCGGCTGTCTCAGGTTCTTATAAGAAATGAACTCACTAGATTCGAATTCATGACCTCAATGTGAGATCCCGAACCCTACACCACCAAGTCACGCCCTTTGGGGACGAGATCCTATTTAGTTATTACAACATAAGTGGAGAAATTGTCGGCAAAGATTTCAAAAAGATGACAAATGATTGTTGCTAGCATCTTGGATATTTATCAAACTGATAGATGTATGTAGATGTGTTCTGTTTTAACTTTTGCAATTGTGGGTAACAAGTGCTTCCAAAAAGAGCATTAAATTTAAATGGCAGTACTTAGCAAAAAAGATCAACCACTACTTGTTGATGAGATTTATCAACCGTTGTAGATATTTATGTGACTGATAAGGATAGACAGTGATGGTTGAAATTATAATACTAAGTTTCAGTTTATTATTACAAGACCAATTTCCAGTTGGGTATCTGAAATATGCTTATGCTTTTTATATCAATCACTTCACATGATATTCAGGCTGAGCTTCCTGGCTGCTGCTGCTGCAGTTGCAGCTTTAGCTGTTTCTCAGGTTAATACAGACTCTTCCAAGAAGCCAAACTCTTCCAATATCAAACACTCAGGTGCTTTTTCATATGCTTTATCATGATATAATCAAATTTTATTGCCTTTTTAATGTGATCGTTTACAAATTTATACTAGTTTTGGCTTTGTTTAATATATTTTAGTACAGCGGCAGAGCCACATAAAGGCAAGCAAAGTAATTACCCCCGCTCAATCTAAAAATTTGATAAAATATATTTTATAAATCAATGAAAAATCTAGTTTATTAATGAGATTATTTTGATTTACCCCCTCACTGAATCAATGTTCTAGCTACGCCACTGTTTTAAATATTTTTGGATTCATTGAAGTGTGATTTTGTGTTGGTTTTGCTAATTCTGATTGGTACTTGCATGTACTTGTAGTGAAAAAAGTCTCAAGCTTGCAACAGATTGAAACAGAGGAGGAAGAAAAGTTTACAGAGGAGAAATCACAGGCAAAAGAGGAGGTTAAAAGGAAAATGAAACAAGATTTAGAGCAGGAGCTGCTACATAATCTAGGGAAAGAATTGGAGAAGGGGAAGTTGATCCTTGAGAGAAAGTTGCTTGAACTATATGGCCTGAAAGAGCAGCAGTCATACATTGCTCAGTTGCGGCAGGACTTGGATGACAAGATGAAGGCGATTGACACGCTAAATGGCGCTACTGATTCATTGCAGGATAAGGTAAAGAATTTGCAAGAGGAAATGAGGCAGGCTAGCTTGGCCAATTCGCAGCTAGAGATGGCAAAAGAGACGATAGAGAAATTGAAGCTGAAGATGGATTACAATGCAAGCAACATGAGACGGAGTTTGCTGATGCTTGAACAACAAGTGTCAAGATTTCACAGCAACAAGGAAACCTCTGTTAATGATGGCATGAATGTTGAGAAACATAATGCTGCTAGACAAGTTGAGTTAGAAATGGTGGAGATGCAGAGGATGAATAAAGAACTGGAGTTAGAAAAGAGGAATCTGTCGGTTAAATTACTTGATACACAAGCTAGAATTAAGCACTTTCCAACATGAAAGAGGTAAAAAGTATAGTCTCATTAATTTCTGCTCTCATTATTCTTGAACATTGATGATTGAAATCTTTGTTTCACAGGATAAAATTGTTGCCAAGATAGAGGAAGAGATACATACGTTGAGGCATACGAATGAAGGCCTTTCAAAAGAAGTCGAAAAAATGCAGACGAACAGATTTAACATGGTCGAAGAACTAGTGTACCAACGCTGGCTCAATGCATGCTTGAGGTTTGAAACTCAAAATTATCAAACACCATCAAGAAGGACCTCTAATTCCGATATCAGTAACAATGGAAGCATAATTATGTCTCAGATGAATGCTAAACAACCAGTTTTGGACCACAGTTTTGACAGCATTTCTTCTTTAACCTCTTCAACGGACAGCAGTGAAATTGACAGTGGTTCGACAACTGAAAGTTCATCGAATAGCCAGAGAAGTATTACTAAGAATTTGATTTGATGCGTAGCATAAAGAAGTGGGGAAGAAGCAAGGATGACTCAAGTAGTAATGCCTCATCACCAGATAATCCGCGTAGTAGAATAAGTGTTTTGGGCAGAACAGGCCTAATTCGCAGGCATTCTACTTCAGTGATTCCATCAAGGCCATCAGTGCTAAGTAGTAAAGATGAAAATACAGCAACTACCACTCAATCTGGGAAAAAAACTGGTGCAAGAATCCACTGATGAACCTCAGAATACGCCTACTTTGCCGCGTGCAAGGAGGGTTTCATTTTGTGATTCAGTTGAAACATTTAAACCAACAGTTCAAGATGCACCCAAATCAGTTGAAAGGGGACAGATAACAAGCAGATCAGCACAAAAAATCTGGTAAAAGCGCGGCGAAGCTTGGCTATCCGAGTGATTCAAGCGCAAATACTATCAACAATGATAGGTCGGATGCTGAAGTTGGCAGGGAAATTGAAACAGCTCAAACAGAGAAGCTGCATTCAAGGGTTTCATTAATCTCACTACAGCTACTCTGCTCCTTTTACTCTTCATTTTGCTTGTTTGTTTCTTACTTCTTACTAAGCTTAGAGATAGTTATGAAAGATATAAATACCTAGCACTAGTAGCATGTGACATTAATGTCATAATCACTAGTTACATTTGGTGACATGTGTATACAACAATTATTACAATTATTACACGGTAATTGGGAAATCCGAATATGACAAAATTACAATTATAATTATTATCCTCAAACAGACCCTAACGGCGGACCCTGAGAGTAGACCCTGACGGTAGAGGCTGAGGGCAGAGGCAGACCCTGAGAGCGGAGGCAGAGGCTGAAGGGCAGGAGAGGGCAGACCCTGAGAGCGGAGGCAGAGGCTGAAGGCAGAGGCTGACAGCAGAGGCTGACGGCAGAGGCTGACAGCAGAGGCTGACAGCAGAGGCTGATGGCAGAGGCTGAGGCTGAAGGCAGAGGCTGACAGCAGAGGCTGATGGCAGAGGCAGAGGCTGAAGGCAGAGGCTGACAGCAGAGGGGTAGAGGCTGTTTTGCTGAGGTAGAGGCTGATCAGTAGAGGTAGAGGCTGTGTGTAAGTTAGACCCTGAAATTGATGATCCTTCTTCACTTTCCCGAGGCTTGTTGATTACAACAATATCCTTAAAACAAATTCGCCCCCTACCGTAGGTGCAGTAGAACTTGGGACGTTTGTTTCCCAGGATACAACGGAAAACCCGAACGAGTATGGGCACCACCAAATCCCGTTCCCAACGAACCACAAAAGTGCTTGAACCCTTCCAAAAACAAAGAAAAAGATTCGTGTATGTGCTATGTCTTTCTCTATTTTTTATTTCATATCTTGTAAACAAGAACTGATGTTGTTTATATAGGAAAAGAAAAACACATCTCAATTAATAGAAATTAACTTGCCAATTAAATTTCATAATGGGAGATGTTACACATTGTTGTAACCACTAAGCTAATTAAATTAGCACTAATGGAAATTAAACTATGTAACCACCAAGCTAATTAAATTAGCACTTATGGAGATTAAACTTTGTAACCACCAAGCTAATTAAATTAGCTGTTATGGAATTACAAAAGGCTTGAAAATTGTGAACTTTGAGCAACAATTTCTCATTCACCCAAGCACCATTTTAAGCATATGAATATACCATTTCGAAGTACTCACGGAGGAGTATCCGAATCATTCAATAACAACCACTAACACGAAGTGGACCATGCTTAAAATTGAGCCTCAAAATGCTTATAAATAAGCATTTTTCCAACAATCCCCCACATGAATGAAATTGGCGAAAAACGTCGAATAAAATTATTTTTATAAATATTTTTATTTTGACCTAGAAGAGTTCAACGGTTCAACACCTGCATAGGATAGGTAGGCCACAGCCTTTGAACCTTCCCTTGTGAAAATATATCTCATTACTGGCTGACAGTTGACGCGATGCGATGTCATTGAACTGTACTGCCATTCATGTAAATGGAGAATATATATCACACAGATATTTTACCTACACATCTGAGTTCTCATTATTATGTTCATTTTGGCCATGAACATCTACCTGGTTCTGCAAGAGTTTCTAAGAATTGTGCCCCGTACAATTCCCTTTGAAGCGGCCCCACTTCTCTCTCACATAAGTGATTTCTTATTTAAGAGTATCTCGTAATACTCTGCTCGGATTCCCGACGCATAAGAATCATTAAAAGCTTTTGCTTAACCTCTATCCATACGAGCATCACTGTTTCATTTCATCATAGGAATGGACTAGAGGGTAACCCCCACAGTGATCCAATTATGTCTTTTACGAGTAGGTTGTCCCATTGAACCTAGATCTTGGGATCTCCAGTCAACAAGGTTGGGTTTTCCTTCGTAATAAACATTTATCTAATGGGCTTCAGTCCCATTCCCCTCGATGATTTCACAACTAACTCTCTATTTAACCCTTTGGTTAGCGGATCCGCAATGTTATCCTTTGACTTTACATAGTCAATCGAAATAACTCCAGTAGAGAGTAATTGTCTAACGGTATTGTGTCTACGACGAATATGTCTAGACTTACCATTATACATATTGTTATGTGCCCTTCCAATTGCAGATTGACTATCACAATGAATGCAAATTGCTGGCACTGGCTTAGGCCAACTTGGAATATCCTCTAGAAAATTTCGAAGCCATTCTGCTTCTTCAGCACACTTGTCTAATGCAATGAATTCTGATTCCATTGTAGATCTGGCTATCACAGTCTGTTTGGAGGATTTCCATGATATAGCTGCACCTGCTAGTGTAAACACATAACCACTAGTAGACTTTGAGTCTTTCATGTCAGATATCCAATTAGCATCACTGTATCCTTCGATTACAGCTGGATATTTATGATAGTGCAACCCATAATTACGAGTAAAACGTAAGTACCTAAGTACTCTCACTATTGCTTTCCAGTGATCAACCCCTGGATTACTCGTATATCTGCTGCTGAGTTGTTTACTGTACAGGCTATATCAGGCCTTGTACAACTCGATAGATACATCAAACTCCCGATCACTCTAGAGTATTCTACTTGAGATATACCATCTCCCCTATTCTTCGATAGATGTAGACTCACATCTAAAGGAGTTCTAGCCACAGCTGAATCATTATTGTTGAATTTACCAAGAATTTTGTCCACATAGTGCGACTGATCAAGAATAAGTCCATCTGGACTTCTCGAGATCTTTATTCCAGAATGACATCTGCAAGACCCATGTCTTTCATGTCAAACTTGGATTTCAGCATATTCTTGGTAGATTTCACCATTTTGACATTACTCCCGACAATCAGTATGTCATCAACGTAGAGACATAAAATGACATAGCCAACTTCTGTCTCTCTGACATAAATGCATTTATCACATTCATTGATTTTGAAACCATTTGCCAACATGGTGTCATCAAACTTTTTATGCCACTGTTTCGGGGCTTGTTTCAATCCATACAAGGATTTAACTAACTTACAGACTTTCTTTTCTTGTCCTGGAGCTATAAAACCTTCAGGTTGTTCCATGTAGATTTCTTCATCTAAATCTCCATTCAGAAAGGCTGTTTTCACATCCATCTGATGTACCTCAAGATTGCGCAACGCTGCAATCGCTAGTATCATCCTTATGGAATTTATTCTCGTTACAGGAGAATAAGTATCAAAGTAATCAAGACCTTCACGTTGTCTATAACCTTTAATTACAAGTCTTGCTTTGTACTTGTCAATTGATCCATCTGCCTTTATTTTCCTTTTGAAAATCCACTTGGACCCTAAAGGTTTACATCCTGGAGGAAGATTCACTAACTCCCAGGTGTGATTTTGTAAGATGGATTCAATTTCACTATTGATGGCATCTTTCCACAAGGCACCATCAGCTGACCTTACAGCTTCGTTATAGCTTTGAGGATCATTCTCTAACAAGAATGTCAGAAAATCTGGACCAAATGATTTTTCCGTTCTAGCTCTTTTGCTACGTCTTAGTTCAGGTTCAACAACTTGTTGATCCTCTGGAACATTAATTTGTTTCGGTCCTGACTATCTTCAATGATAGTCTCATGTGCCCGTTTGTGCACATCTGAATTCGAATTAGTTTTACAAGGAAAAACGTATTCGAAAAAAGATGCATTCCTCGATTCCATTATCGTATTCTTGTGAATATCTGGTACATTAGACTCATGCACAAGAAATCGATAAGCATTACTGTTATGAGCATATCCTATGAAAATGCAATCAACAGTTTTTGGTCCTATCTTCACCTTTTTAGGTGGAGGAATGACTACCTTGGCAAGACACCCCCACACTCGAAGGAATTTATAGGAAGGTACTCTTCCTTTCCACATTTCATAAGGAGTTTTCCCTGCTTCTTTCCGTGGTACCTTATTTAAAAGGTAATTAGCTGATAAGACAGCTTCTCCCCACATAGTCTGAGGTAAGCCAGAGCTGATTAACATAGCGTTCATCATCTCTTTCAAGGTACGATTCTTACGTTCCGCAATCCCATTGGATTGAGGCGAATAAGGAGCTGTGGTTTGATGTATGATTCCATTTTGTTCACAAAGTGATTCAAAAGGGAAAACATACTCACCACCACGATCACTTCTTAACTCCTTAATTTTTTATTCAGTTGGTTCTCAACTTCATTCTTATAGAGAACAAATTTCTCTATAGTTTCGTCCTTGCTTTTCATTAAATACACATAGCAAAATCTTGTGCAATCATCAATAAAGGTAATAAAATATTTATTACCGCCTCTCGATTGTATTGAATTAAAATCACATACATCGGTATGAATTAGATCAAGTGGTTCAGAGTTTCTTTCAATACTATGAAAAGATGATCTTGTTAGTTTTGCCTCAACACAAGTATCACACTTATGTTTGTTATCAATTTTAAAATTGGGAATATGATTCATGTTAATTAACTTTCGCAATGAATTAAAATTAACATGTCCTAATCTACCATGCCAAAGATTAGAATACTCAACAATATAAGCAGAAGAACTAGCTTTATTGATATTTTTGGGTTTAACAACCATTACATTGAGCTTAAAAAGCCCATCAGTTACATACCCTTTTCCCACATACATCCCATTTTTAGTCAAAACTACTTTATCAGACTCGAACACCATCCGGAATCCATGCTTGTTCAGAAGCGATCCAGACACAAGATTCTTCCGTATTTCAGGTACATACAGAACATTGTTCAGAGTCAACTCTTTCCCAGAGGTCATCTTCAGAATCACCTTTCCTTGACCTTCTATCTCAGATGTTGCTGAATTTCCCATGTATATCTTTTCCCCATTTTCAGCAGGCTCAAATGAAGAAAACATGCTCTTGTCTGAGCATACATGTCGAGTGGCACCAGTATCAATCCACCACTCTCTTGGGTTAGAACCCACCAGATTCACCTCAGAAACCACAGCAGAAAGGTTAATGTCTGAAACATCTTGAGTCATGTTTTCTAGCACATTAGCTTCTTGTTTCTTTTTCTTCTTCGGCAGTCTGCATTCAGAAGACTTGTGACCCATTTTGTCACAGTTGAAGCATTTTCCTTGAAATTTTGATTTCTTGGAAACTCCTCCTTTAGGGCCCATCTTTGACCCTTTGTTCTTGAGGTTCTTGTTCTTATGGCCATGTTCGACAACATTTGCTTTGGCCTCATGAGTCATTCCTCTCTTTTCAGAAACTCGGTTATCTTCCTCAATTCTTAGCTTAAGAATCAAGTCTTCAATGCTCATTTCTTTTCGCTTATGCTTTAAATAATTCTTGAAATCTTTCCAACCAGGTGGTAGTTTCTCAATTATCGAGGCTACTTGGAAGGTTTCACTTAAACTCATCACATCAGCATGAATTTCTGCTAGAATAATCTGCAGTTCTTGTACTTGGCTTATCACAGTTTTGGAATCAATCATTTTAAACTCTAGGAAACGGCCTACGACAAATTTCTTAGTACCGACATCCTCAGTTTTATATTTTGATCTAAAGATTCCCAAAGCCCTTTAGCTGTTTTCATTCCAGCGTACACACTGTACAAGGAATCACTTAGCCCATTCAGCACATAATTCCGACATAGGAATTCAGAATGTTTCCAAGCTTCAATGGCACTGATGACTTGGATATCAATCTCACCCTCTTTGGGTACAGGAGCATCTTCCTTTAGAAACCTCGCAAGGTTCAACGTGGTCAGGTAGAAGAACATTTTCTGTTGCCACCTTTTGAAATTCTGACCACTGAATTTTTCAGGTTTTTCTGCAGCAGGATTGACATGGCTCACATGTCCAACAGGTTGTCTAGCCATTGAGGCAGAAATACCTTGGCCAGCCACAACGGCTGCCATATTAAGCCCAGAGGCTGATGCAAGTTGGCCAACCGAAGGGGCTGCCACTGCACTTGGTCAGCCACGGGGGCTGCCACAACATTCTGGCCAGCCGAAGAGGCTGCCATATTCGGATCTACTGTGTTTGGACTGATTTCCATATCCACAGAGTCGGATTTGTTTTAAGACTGTATACAACAATTATTACAATTATTACACGGTAATTGGGAAATCCGAATATGACAAAATTACAATTATAATTATTATCCTCAAACAGACCCTAACGGCGGACCCTGAGAGTAGACCCTGACGGTAGAGGCTGAGAGCGGAGGCTGAGGGCAGAGGCAGACCCTGAGAGCGGAGGCAGAGGCTGAAGGGCAGGAGCTGAAGGCAGGCAGACCCTGAGAGCGGAGGCAGAGGCTGAAGGGCAGAGGCTGACAGCAGAGGCTGATGGCAGAGGCTGACAGCAGAGGCTGACAGCAGAGGCTGATGGCAGAGGCTGACAGCAGAGGCTGATGGCAGAGGCAGAGGCAGAGAGAGGCTAAGGCAGAGGCTGACAGCAGAGGTAGAGGCTGTGTTTTGCTGAGGTAGAGGCTGATCAGTAGAGGTAGAGGCTGTTGTTGTAAGTTAGACCCTGAAATTGATGATCTTCTTCACTTTCCCGAGGCTTGTTGATTACAACAATATCCTTAAAACAAATTCACCCCTACCGTAGGTGCAGTAGAACTTGGGACGTTTGTTTCCCATGATACAACGGAAAACCGAACGAGTATGGGCACCACCAAATCCCGTTCCCAACGAACCACAAAAGTGCTTGAACCCTTCCAAAAACAAAGAAAAATATCTTTCATGTATGTGCTATGTCTTTCTCTATTTTCTATTTCATATCTTGTAAACAAGAACTGATATTGTTTATATAGGAAAAGAAAAACACATCTCAATTAATAGAAATTAACTTGCCAATTAAATTTCATAATGGGAGATGTTACACATTGTTGTAACCACTAAGCTAATTAAATTAGCACTAATGGAAATTAAACTATGTAACCACCAAGCTAATTAAATTAGCACTTATGGAGAGATTAAACTTTGTAACCACCAAGCTAATTAAATTAGCTGTTATGGAATTACAAAAGGCTTGAAAATTGTGAACTTTGAGCAACAATTTCTCATTCACCCAAGCACCATTTTAAGCATATGAATATACCATTTCGAAGTACTCACGGAGGAGTATCCGAATCATTCAATAACAACCACTAACACGAAGTGGACCATGCTTAAAATTGAGCCTCAAAATGCTTATAAATAAGCATTTTTCCAACAACATGTACTATATAAATAAACTGTGATCAGAAAGATTTAGACTCTTAAATGTAATTATGCATGTTCGTTGAAATAAGGGCCTATACGAATTTCTAAAATATGTAATTGTGGGACACAGAAACTGAGCGACGCCGTTCCTAGGCTCGCGGCCTAATTGGGAAGGATTACATAACATGGAGTCGCCACCCGGTGTGAACCGGGACAAAGATTTAAGGCCGCACTCACCCCTCGCAAGGGAAGACCTCAAACCGTTGGGTTCGGAATGGTCCCTTACTTATGTCACTTGTAATGAAAGGATTCATGTAATAATTAACTAAGCTTAAGTAACACTATTTCCAATAGTATCATGCTTCTAAATTCTCATATGCAAAATAAAACTTATGTGTACGCTTTTACATATATCTCATATTTAAATTGCATGCTTAACATATATCAAGATAGCAACGAACATACAAATTTACATATCACATTCAGGAAAACGCAAGCACACATATTGACCCTACAAGCACACATATGGGCACTTTTCCAAGCGGTACGTGGAATTGTAGCCCAAGTACAGACCGCACTACCGTCCATTCGGAATCGGCTACGGAATTTACGTCTGGGTTTCCATCCGATATACCGCAAGAAATAATACTCAAATGTTATCATGACATAAGCATACGAATTGTGACGCATTTGCATAAGAAAGATCAACCAATAGGCAATTATGCATGAATATAATAAGACAGACTCAGTTCAGTGTGTGCACGTTCGTGTAGCGTTCGTAAACGCGTTCGAACGGAAATGAAACAGAATGCTCACGTTCGAGTAGCGTTCGTAAACGCGTTCGAACGGAAATGAAACAGAATGCTCACGTTCGAGTAGCGTTCGTAAACGCGTTCGAACGGAGATGAGACAGAAAGCTCACGTTCGTATGGCGTTTGTTAACGCGTTCGAACGGATACGAGACCTGACACATAATAAGGCAAAAACACATGCGCGTTCGAGTTGCGTTCGTGAACGCGTTCGAACGGAAACGGACCTGATGCATGAAATATGATGCAATAAATAGAAAATAAAGGGGCGCGGCGAAGCACTGCCGTAAAGGTGACCTTTTGGGGCTCTTGATCTCTCAAAGAGAGGACCCCTTTAGACTAACTCACTAAGCCCATGCGCTTGGTTGAATCATACAAAGATAAACAATATTTGAATTCAAGAGAAAACTAAATAAACAAAAAGCAACACAACGAAAGAGAGATGGTGCCGTTTACTCAAGCGGTACGTGGAGTTGTGGCCCGAGTACAGATCATATTACCGTCCATTCGGAATCGGCTATGAAATTTATGTCCGGGTTTCCATCCGATATACCGCGAGAGTTGACACATCTCTCATTCCTCCAATACCCACAACATATTACATCTCATAATTCATGCATATTTATCTACTCAAAGACCACAACATGCATTCATAGACGACTCTCATGCGAATAGAATTCAATAAACAATGAATATAAACTAATGAAAAGGTACCCTCAGGTCTAACCTTTTAAATCACCTCTCGAATGTATGGTACACGATCGTCGGATGGGTGGATGCTCCGCAACTCTCCCGGTTCACTGGTTCATTGTTCTCGTTCGTTGTCTTTACTGGTTTGCTTGCGGCTCCAACTCCGTTCTGCTCCTATTTCCTCTTTATCTTTTGCTTACTGTTTTTGGGTGTCTTCTTCCTGTAGTTTTTATGTGTGTTGTGTATGAGTTAGAGACTAGCTAGCTAGCCTTGAGAAGGTTGGTGAATGGTTCTTTTTATAGGCAAAGGGTTAGGTTTGACAAGGAAAGGAATTTGATTTGGTTTGGTTAAGGAAGTCAAGAGATTTGATTTGGTTTGGTTAAGGGAAGTCAAAGATTGAGGGGGGACAAATCTTGGCTAGATAGGGAAGGTTGGATATTTGATTGGCTTGGATTAGGAATACAATATTTTAAGTTTGGGAATAATCTATTAGATTGGGAATATAATTGGTTGATTGATTTTAATTAGGCATGATTATATTTTGATTTAGTGTGTGATTTGTTTAATTTAGGCATGATTTTATTTAAGTTGGTAATTGTTTATTTTATGTTTGGTATATGTTTTATTTAATCATTTAATTAATTTGATTATTATATTATTTAGTTAATGTTTTAATTAATATTTATTTATTTAAATTGGGATGTGTTTTATGGGCTTTGGGGGGCTAATTGGGCTGGATGTGAGGCTAGCAGCAAAACCAGAATTACCGACACCGTTCGAACGCTTACTCGAACGCGGCTCCGAACGCCCGCAATCCGTTTGACGTTCGAACGTAAACACGAACGTAGCACGAACGAAAACAGTGAACCTTGTTTATTCTGAATTTCCCCTTCCGATGTCCGTTTCCCGTGACCTCCGTGACTTAAAAGGTAGTGTCTCCAAAATGAGACTCATCATAGGGACTCATGTGTAAAAATGCAGTGCCTACAGTCGCCCCCACTTTGATGGGACTTGTGTAATGTGCAACAGTGACAATCCTATCAAAGTTATGCAATGCATTTCTACTTACCTGGCTCGCCAGCTGCCACTTGACTTACCATGTGTTGAGTTGCTTTGATTTGGTGGTGAGGTGCTGCGACCCTTGGTTCATTCCCGAACCGTGCTTCCATTCTTGGAGTGCCATTCTCGGCCTGTTCCTTCCTGAACTGTATTGAGATGAGGCTTTATTCCTCCCGAGCTTTATTCCCGAACTGTTAAGATGAGGCTTTATTCCTCCGAGCTTTATTCCCGAACTGCTGACTGTGTAGAGATAGGGCTTTATTCCATGATTGTTTGGACTGTGGGCTTTATTCCCGAACTGTATTGAGATGAGGCTATATTCCCCTGTACTTTGTTCCCGAACTGTTGCGATGAGGCTTTATTCCTCCCGAGCTTTATTCTCGAATTGTTGAGATGAGGCTTTATTCCTCCCGAGCTTTATTCCCGAACTGTTGAGATGAGGCTCTATTCCTCCTGAGCTTTATTCCCGAACTATACCGACATGAGGCTTTCTTCCCCTTGAGCTTTGTTCTCAAACTATACTGATATAAGACTTTTATTCCCTTGGGCTTTGTTCCCGAACTGTGTTGATATGAGGCTTTATTCCTCCTGAGCTTTATTCCCGAACTATACCGACATGAGGCTTTCTTCCCCTTGAGCTTTGTTCTCAAACTATACTGATATAAGGCTTTTATTCCCTTGGGCTTTGTTCCCGAACTGTATTGATATGAGGCTTTATTCCCCTGGGCTTCGTTCCCGAACTGTACTGACATGAGGCTTTCTTCCCCTTGAGCTTTGTTCTCAAACTTATACTGATATGAGGCTTTCTTCCCCTGGGCTTTGTTCCCGAACTGTGTTGATATGAGGCTTTATTCCCCTGGGCTTCGTTCCCGAACTGTACCGACATGAGGCTTTCTTCCCCTTGAGCTTTGTTCTCAAACTATACTGATATAAGGCTTTTATTCCCTTGGGCTTTGTTCCCGAACTGTATTGATATGAGGCTTTATTCCCCTGGGCTTCGTTCCCGAACTGTACTGACATGAGGCTTTCTTCCCCTTGAGCTTTGTTCTCAAACTTATACTGATATGAGGCTTTCTTCCCCTTGAGCTTTGTTCTCAAACTATACTGATATGAGGCTTTCTTCCCCTTGAGCTTTGTTCTCAAACTATACTGACATGAGGCTTTCTTCCCCTTGAGCTTTGTTCTCAAACTATACTGACATGAGGCTTTCTTCCCCTTGAGCTTTGTTCTCAAACTATACTGACATGAGGCTTTCTTCCCCTTGAGCTTTGTTCTCAAACTATACTGACATGAGGCTTTCTTCCCCTTGAGCTTTATTCCCGAACTGTTACTGTAAGTTGTTCATTCCTGAACTGTTATCGTGAGGTGGTTCATTCCCAAACCGTTACTGTAAGATGGTTCATTCCCGAACCGTGCTTCCATTCTTGGAGTGCCATTCCCGGCTTGTTCGTTCTCGGAGTGCCATCCTCGGCGTGCTCATTCCCGAGCTGTCCATTCCCGGACTATATCTCCATTCTCGGAGTGCCATTCTCGGCAGAACTGATCTGATGTAATGTGGGCCTCGACCCTGGGACTCATTCCCAAACTGTGTTTGATGTGGGCCTCGACCCTGGGACTCATCCCAAAACTGATGTTGAAGTGGGCCTCGGCCCCAACTGCTACTGACATGGGCCTCGCCCCCAGATTGATGCTGATGTGGGCCTAGACCCTCGGGACTCATCCCAAAACTGATTGCTGAAGTGAGCCTCGGCCCCAACTGCTACTGACATGGGCCTCGCCCCCAGATTGATGCTGATGTGGGTCTCGACCCTCGGATTCATTCCAAAATTCTGCTGATGTGGGCCTCGACCCTGGGATTCATTCCAAAATTCTGCTGATGTGGGCCTCGGCCCTGGGATTCATTCCCTGGATTCATTCCAAAATTCTACTGATGTGGGCCTCGGCCCTGGGATTCATTCCCTGGATTCATTCCAAAATTCTGCTGATGTGGGCCTCGGCCGCAGAATGATGTGGGCTTCGCCCTAAACTGATATTGATATGGGCCTCGCCCCCAGACTGATACAGCTGATATGGGCCTCGCCCCAAGACTGATACTGCTGATATGGGCCTCGCCCCAAGGCTGATACTGCTGATATGGCCTCGCCCAAAGACTGATACTGCTGATATGGGCCTCGCCCCCAGACTGATACTACTGATATGGGCCTCGCCCCAAGGCTGATACTGATACGGGCCTCGCCCCCAGACTGATACAGTACTGTCGATGTTCCTGATTGGTTTGTCTTTTGACACTTTCTTTTTTTCTTTTGAAACCTGTTATTACAAAACAGAACAAACACAAAAAGGATGCAAATATGTTACGTGTATGCATGCATGCATGATTGGGTTTCCTATCCCGTTGGGCTAGGTCTTCTGCCAGTACTCTTGGTGGCTGCTTGGTCTTTTGACAAGTCTGTCCTCTTCCTTAACCAACATGTATCTATGATGGCTTTCAGAACACAAGGGTTAACATGATGTATGTATGCATGGGGTGCATGAGATGCATATGATACAAGGAATATATCAACTCATTAAAATTCTCACACAAATCGGCCCATCATCATTTCAGAAGCTTTTGGGCTAACTGTCATAAGAGTGAACTCGTCCCAGTTTAAATGGCCCAACAAGTTCACATCTCATGGCAAGAAGTCCAACCGTATCCAAATGATAATGTTCCTAAACACAAACATATAATGAAGATAATGCAAACGTAATAATTTCTACAGTATGGCCCATCAACATTTCAGAAGCTTTGGGCCTAATAGTCATAAGGTACGAACTCCAACCGTATCCAAATGATAATGTTCCTAAACACAAACATATAATGAAGATAATGCAAACGTAATAATTTCTACAGTATGGCCCATCAACATTTCAGAAGCTTTGGGCCTAATAGTCATAAGGTACGAACTTGCCCCAGTTTAAATGGCCCAGCAAGCCCGCATTTCTGACAATAGTCCAACTGCATCCAAATGAGGATGGTCCACAAGCACATCTCCAAGGAAATAATTGTTACTTTAGCCAACCCGGTCTATGGGTGGGTTAGTAAGAGCATAGACAAAGGCTCTCACCGGCGAAGGATGGCCCACAACTAGGTCTCCCCACTCAAGGGTTCGAGCAACAAGTGAGCGCACCCTTTTTTATACACTAAGGTACGTACCAATGAGCTATGGTGTGTGACGGACTGTCAAATGGATTTCCCGTTGTAGATTCCTCAGAGGGAAGGTGGAGCGAGGCTCACTTAAATACCCAAGCCTCTTAGGCTCTTATCGCTTGGTGTCAGGAATAAACAACGAGTCCTCCAAATTAGTCCATCACAAAGGCTACGAGTAGATGGCCATATAGGTGTCCTCACAGCTTTTCCTTCTAGAAAGGTAGTGAGTGAAGGAAGACACCAAACCATTACCTAGCCTCAAAGTGCCCTTGATTAAACCCTTACTTTATCCACTATAGACACGGTCAATTAAAACATAAATCCAATCATTACAAGACAATATTCGGGGCCGATTCTCTATCCCCAGTGGAGTCGCCAGACTGTGGGACACAGAAACTGAGCGACGCCGTTCCTAGGCTCGCGGCCTAATTGGGAAGGATTACATAACATGGAGTCGCCACCCGGTGTGAACCGGGACAAAGATTTAAGGCCGCACTCACCCCTCGCAAGGGAAGACCTCAAACCGTTGGGTTCGGAATGGTCCCTTACTTATGTCACTTGTAATGAAAGGATTCATGTAATAATTTAACTAAGCTTAAGTAACACTTATTTCCAATAGTATCATGCTTCTAAATTCTCATATGCAAAATAAAACTTATGTGTACGCTTTTACATATATCTCATATTTAAAATTGCATGCTTAACATATATCAAGATAGCAACGAACATACAAATTTACATATCACATTCAGGAAAACGCAAGCACACATATTGACCCTACAAGCACACATATGGGCACTTTTCCAAGCGGTACGTGGAATTGTAGCCCAAGTACAGACCGCACTACCGTCCATTCGGAATCGGCTACGGAATTTACGTCTGGGTTTCCATCCGATATACCGCAAGAAATAATACTCAAATGTTATCATGACATAAGCATACGAATTGTGACGCATTTGCATAAGAAAGATCAACCAATAGGCAATTATGCATGAATATAATAAGACAGACTCAGTTCAGTGTGTGCACGTTCGTGTAGCGTTCGTAAACGCGTTCGAACGGAAATGAAACAGAATGCTCACGTTCGAGTAGCGTTCGTAAACGCGTTCGAACGGAAATGAAACAGAATGCTCACGTTCGAGTAGCGTTCGTAAACGCGTTCGAACGGAGATGAGACATAAAGCTCACGTTCGTATGGCGTTTGTTAACGCGTTCGAACGGATACGAGACCTGACACATAATAAGGCAAAAACACATGCGCGTTCGAGTTGCGTTCGTGAACGCGTTCGAACGGAAACGGACCTGATGCATGAAATATAATGCAATAATAGAAAATAAAGGGGCGCGGCGAAGCACTGCCGTAAAGGTGACCTTTTGGGGCTCTTGATCTCTCAAAGAGAGGACCTTTAGACTAACTCACTAAGCCCATGCGCTTGGTTGAATCATACAAAGATAAACAATATATTGAATTCAAGAGAAAACTAAATAAACAAAAAGCAACACAACGAAAGAGAGATGGTGCCGTTTACTCAAGTGGTACGTGGAGTTGTGGCCCGAGTACAGATCATATTACCGTCCATTCGGAATCGGCTATGAAATTTATGTCCGGGTTTCCATCCGATATACCGCGAGAGTTGACACATCTCTCATTCCTCCAATACCCACAACATATTACATCTCATAATTCATGCATATTTATCTACTCAAAGACCACAACATGCATTCATAGACGACTCTCATGCGAATAGAATTCAATAAACAATGAATATAAACTAATGAAAAGGTACCCTCAGGTCTAACCTTTTAAATCACCTCTCGAATGTATGGTACACGATCGTCGGATGGGTGGATGCTCCGCAACTCTCCCGGTTCACTGGTTCAGTGTTCTCGTTCGTTGTCTTTACTGGTTTGCTTGCGGCTCCAACTCCGTTTGCTCCTATTTCCTCTTTATCTTTTGCTTACTGTTTTTGGGTGTCTTCTTCCTGTAGTTTTTATGTGTGTTGTGTATGAGTTAGAGACTAGCTAGCTAGCCTTGAGAAGGTTGGTGAAGGGTTCTTTTTATAGGCAAAGGGTTAGGTTTGACAAGGAAAGGAATTTGATTTGGTTTGGTTAAGGGAAGTCAAGAGATTTGATTTGGTTTGGTTAAGGGAAGTCAAAGATTGAGGGGGGACAAATCTTGGCTAGATAGGGAAGGTTGGATATTTGATTGGCTTGGATTAGGAATACAATATTTTAAGTTTGGGAATAATCTTATTAGATTGGGAATATAATTGGTTGATTGATTTTAATTAGGCATGATTATATTTTGATTTAGTGTGTGATTTGTTTAATTTAGGCATGATTTTAGTTTAAGTTGGTAATTGTTTATTTTATGTTTGGTATATGTTTTATTTAATCATTTAATTAATTTGATTATTATATTATTTAGTTAATGTTTTAATTAATATTTATTTATTTAAATTGGGATGTGTTTTATGGGCTTTGGGGGGGCTAATTGGGCTGGATGTGAGGCTAGCAGCAAAACCAGAATTACCGACACCGTTCGAACGCTTACTCGAACGCGGCACGAACGCCCGCAATCCGTTTGACGTTCGAACGTAAACACGAACGTAGCACGAACGAAAACAGTGAACCTTGTTATTCTGAATTTCCCCTTCCGATGTCCGTTTCCCGTGACCTCCGTGACTTAAAAGGTAGTGTCTCCAAAATGAGACTCATCATAGGGACTCATGTGTAAAAATGCAGTGCCTACAGTAATCCCTACCGATTAAAAGAGATATTTCTTTGATTTACTTATTGCAATGGATATATTAACTTTTTTTAGATTTTAGGCCTCTAATTTTTACCTGAATTTAGGGTTCCGCCGACTGTCTATGTGGATTATCTCGGGACCATCCTAATTGTTTTACTTATGTTCATATATGTATATATATAATTCAAGAGGAGACTACTGGTTACGATTTCAAAAGTTCGTCACAATAACCAAATTTACAAATTAAATAGTAGTAATTTAACATCGAAAATAACATTTTTAAGCATCCTCATCACGCCACGTGTCAACTCACTATTAAATTTAAAATTAAATTAATAAATCTAATAAATAAAAAACCTATTACAATTAAAAAAAAAAACACATATTATAATTTTATTAGAACTCTATTATAATAAAAAAATATTATACTATCCTATTGAAAAAAAAATACTATTAAATTAATAAATCTTAAAATAAGAACCTTATTATAACAAAAAAACATATTATGCTATCCCATTAAAATAAAATAAAAATATTATTAAATTATAAAATTAAATTAATAAATCTATTGACTAAAAAAAAACTTATTACAATAGAAATGTATAGTATAAATTTATAAGAATTATATTATAATAAGAAAACATATTATATTGTCCTATTAAAATAAGAAATACAAATAAATTATAAAATTAAATTAATAAATCTAAAAATAAGTATCCTATTATAATAATACAATATAGTATATTATTCGATAACTTTTTGAATAATATCAAAGATAATTCATATATATAAATATAAATATGTATGTGTATATATAAGTTAAACATTTTAAAATTTTCTCATTGTGCTATGTGGTATCTAATATCTATAATTATTACCTTTAATTAATTTAAAATTTAAAACATCCATACAATTATTTTTTATTATTAAATTATAAAATTAAAATAATAAATTATTGAAATAATATAACTATTACAATATAAAAAATATAATATCCTAATAAAATAAAAAATCTATAATTGTAATTAATTAGTATTTTAATTTATTATTTTTAAAAAATATATATATATAAACTATTAAAATAATAAGCATATTACAATAAGAAAATATATTATAATATATCATTAAAATAAAAAAAAAATACGGTACATAATCTCTATAATTAAATTTTTTTTACTAATTTGTAAAATTAAAATAATAAATTATTAGAATAAGAAACATATTATAATATAAAAATAGAATCATATTAATTATTAAATTATAAGATTAAAATATCTTTAAAAATAATTTTTTATTATAAAATGGTAAAATTAAAATAAAAAACTTATTACAATATAAAAAATATAATCTCCTCTTAAAATAAGAAACCTATTAATATAATTAATTAATATATTAATTTTTTATTTTTAAATAATAAATTTAAAATGATAAACTTTTATAATAAGGAACCTATTATAATAAGACAACATATTATAATATCTCACTAAAAAAAAAAAGGTATATGTCACCTAATCTATTATTAATTTTTTATTACTCGGTTATAAAATTAATATAACAAAATATTAAAATAAAAAAAAATTGATTACAATATTAAAATAAAATCTCATATTTATCATTAAATTATAAAATTAAAATAAATGTATAATTAATTTTTTATTATTAAAATATAAAAATTAAAATAATAAATTATTAAATAATATACCTATTACAATATAAAACATAATTTCTTATTAAAATAAGAAAACTAAATAACATCCGGTCATAAAACCTAATCATTTTTAAAAAAATTTTGATCTATTATTGATTGTTGTTTATTATTTTACTTTAAATTATTGTTATAAAAAATTTTCATTATCTTTTTATTATTTGTTGTCCTTCAGGCTGTACACTCTGATTATTAGTTTTTGTAAAGTTAATATTGACTTTAAATTATTTTTATAAGTTTTTTATGAACTTTTTATTATTTGTTGTACTTCAGATGCATACTCCGACTATTGGTTTTCGGAAAGTGAATATTGATTGATTAATATTAGAAGTTAGATAAGGAAATTGAAGTTTAAATTGAATAAATTATATTGGAATTCATCCGAAAGAAAATTAAGCATTTTAAAAGTTAGTTATTATTAGAAATATGATTTCAAATTAGAGATTAAGAGGATAGACAAACTTTAATGTAAATAAGAAATATTATTTGACAATTGAGTGACAAAAGGAACAATATATAAATATTAAGTATAAATAATCAATTTTTCTCAATTATACTATAAAATCGATTATATCTGAAATATTTATAAGATCAATACATAAAATAATATTATATTTTTTTATAATATGAAATTATAGTTAAATATATGATTAACGTGCATAATGTGTGGGCTTTTAAAATTCATCTAAAATAATATATAGCAAGTTGCTGTTAGCTGGATTGATACGCTCGGGCACCCAACTTTTTATTCATCGCAAGCATTGAATATAAAAATTAAAAAAATTTAATTCAAATTCAAATTCAAGTTCAAATTCAAATTCAAATTCAATGTAAATCATGATTATGCATCCGTGCACCACTTAACCAGTTACCTCTTTAGTGAACAATCTGACATCAATGGCTTTGCAATTAGCGATGGCAAAAGCTCGGCAGCCCGTGGCCCCGCTGGCTTTAGTGCAGCCCAATGGCTTTTTTAATTGTCCGGGTTCGGATCGGATTTGTGTAAAAAAATTCAAGATCAAATTTTATTAATTATATTAAATAACTTTTAATTTTAAAAATATATATTTATAACTATATTTTAAAATTTAATATATACAAAAAAACACTAAAAAGATAGAAATCCTTATTATTATTTTTTTTCATTTTTGAGCATTAAAAAATTCAAAAAATAATAATTTTTTTTCAAAAATTATAACAAAGTGATTTCTATTGGGCCCGGCCCGAGTCGTGCATGATAAAGCCCAGACCAAGCCTGGTATTTGGGCATATTTATTAGCAATACTAAAGTTTTGCATTTTGTATCAACTAATCACTCCACTGTTAACATCGTTAGAATAAATTAAGGAATCTTTATAAAATTACTACTTTGCCTTTGTAATTAACTGGTAAGGGCGGTTCATCATAAATGGTACTACTACTGGACCAACTCAAAATGGAAAGTGTGTTAATGTCGACATTAATTAGGCTCATCGTGATGGATTGTACCCACATCGGTTCGGAGGGATAATGATAATATTCTTATAAGTATTGAATCCCTTCAATTAGTTAGAAGGTTTTTGAGTTATAATTTCGAAGTTGGATCACTCTAATATTTGAACAAAACCTGAGAGTCAGGACTTTATTGTTAGACACCTTATGCCACTAAAACAAATTATATATATAATTTGTTGTTAGGTCAAATCATCAATATATATATATATATATATATATGCAAATTTGATACAAGATTTTGTTGGAATTTTTTTTTTAATGTAATGAATGGCATATTGGTATTTTGACACTTTATATATCAAAACCAAGAGTCAATTAACTTTGAGCTAAATTTAGAAAAAAAAAATTTTTTGCCGAGACTCATATAATATATGTATTTTTCTAAACTCGAATTTATGATATAATTAAATCTTAAGTGATTTATCACCATGACATCCCTTGACCAGGTACTCTCTTATTAAATGCTATAAGTTTTATACAATATTATAGGCTCATAAAATTTTGCTTTTCAGGTACGGGGCTGCATTTAGATGTCATTCACGAATGTTAATTACAACTATTTCGTAAACCATAAATATTTGCTTATGTTGTTGTTGTTTTTTTTGTTTTTTTTTTTTAATATCACTTTCGAGGATAAATCAGAAAAATAATAAAAATATATGCTACCAGCTACCTTAATTGATAAAATGCAGAAGGGCAAACTCCACGAGGTTTTGAGATATCTCTAATCTCTTGTTGACTATTAAAAAAATGGTTGGTAATTTTTAAATATTTATTTTGAAATTTTTTTTTTTTTTACTGTAATGTATTGGTAGACTGCACTTTGTACATAGGCAATATATTTTAGTACCAAAGTTCAAGTAACCGAACTTTAATTTTGGTGAACCATTGGAGTGTTCATAGGATCGGGTCAATCCGCGATCCGATCCGATCCCGATTTCAAATAAAAATAATGAGTTTTCGGGTTAATCCGATCCGGCCGGAAATTTTCGGGACGGGTCACGGGATTGACATTAAAAACCGACCCGACCAAAAAATATAATAATTTCATTAGTTTCTAAAAAAATTATTATTTTTTCTAAGAATTTTATTATTTTTTTAAAGTTTTTACTATTATTTCATTTATTTATTACTTTTGTTGTCTTGAAACTTTATATATATATATATATATATCTATATTATAAGCACAATGGTGTTGGAGGAAAGAGAGTGCATCCAACGGCTCTCTTTATGTGGCTTAATTAACGGCTCAGATCATTTCATTGGTAATTGGGGGGAAAGAGAGTGAATTGATTGATGGAAATTGTCAAAATTTTCAAATTTTCAAATAAAAAAATAGAAAGTTAAAATAAAATCATTTAATTTTGTAACAACGTGCCGTAGGCACGGGCCAAATACTGTAACACCGTGCCGTAGGCACGGGCCAAATACTGTAACACCGTGCCGTAGGCACGGGCATCATTTAATTAAAAAATAAAATCATTTAATTCTGTAACACCGTGCCGTGCGGCACGGGCATCATTTAATTAAAAAATAAAATAATTTAATTCTGTAACATCGTGCCGTAGGTACGGGCCAAATACTGTAACACCGTGCCGTAGGCACGGGCAAAAACTAGTATATATATATATATATGATAATTTTTGGGAGATAAAATAAATAATATTTATATTTCAAAATAATTAATTCATTTAAAAAAAATTCATGAATGGATTTTGAATTTCAAAATAAATAAATAATATTTATATTTTAAAATAATTAATTAATTCAATTCTCAAATTTCGGATACGGGTCTTGTAACCCGCGTGACCCGACCCGTAAAACTCCTAATGGACCACATTTTGTTGAGTGTTTGTAGACACTGAAGTTCAGTGGATCGGATTTTGAATAGTGAATAATTTGTTTTGATCTGAAAATATACATTTTGAGAAAGAAATCCTTCCAATTGAAAGGATTACCTCCTTTTATAGTATCTTTATGTAATATATATTGATATATATTGTTTAATTGAATTTAATTCAAATTCAAATTTTAAAAAAAAAAAAAAAATGAAAGTACATGAGTTATTTGTAAATGTTACAGTAAAGAAATCTCATTATTGACAACCTTCCTTATCTATAATACATCAACATATATATATATATATATATATATATATATATATATATATATATATATATATATATATATATATATTATATATATATATATCTATTTGTCTTTTTTTAATAACATCATTGGATTATATTAACAGAATTAATGTTCTTTGGTTGTTTGGTTCATTCACAAAACAAACTCAATAAAGATATTCCATTCTTATTCTTTTGTGATTTCACGGTTTCCATCGCATGAGATAAAATATTTCTCGAAATAAATATTAATTCATTCATTTATTTATACTTTTAGTTTCAGTACAGACATGTTATAGTTTCTCTATATATATTCCATAAATTTAAAATTTAAAAAAAAAATACAAATTATATATTCAAGGGATACAAAAAGTCAACCGAAGTAGAGATGAAGGTAACCCCAAGACTTCCTCAACGATTTCTAGATTCTCAAAAATTTATTTTTACGTAAAGAAAGGTAAAATGCGGAAAAAAAACAAACATATGACTGGTTCCGGTCTCCATATGATATTATATTCATATTTTTCAAAATATTATGAACAAACTCAACAAATCATGCGTGCAAGCATATTGTTTATGGGACGCATGTCATTTCATTCGACTAACGAAAATATTACCTTAAACAAAATTTCAGTCAATTTTTGTTTTTGTTTTTTAAGAAAATAGCTAAATTATTATTATTATTATTTTTAAAAAAAGATTATTTATGAGTGTTTGACTACAATATTATTGACTTTTAGCATTGAAAAATTTTGTCGCGAAAGGTCTCATGCGTCGAAGTAAAATTCGAAAGCTTTGTCGATCAAAATATTTAGAGTTAAAAACCGATTTCGACACTAAAAATATATATTCAACGATGAAATATTTTATCGCTAAAAGTATTTATCTTGATTTTCGACGCTAAAAGTAAATATGTCAAAATAGGTTTTTGACGCTAAATATTTTTCTCGATCAAGCTTTCGCGTCAAATTTTACTTCAAATTTTATATTTAAATTTAAATTTTTAAATTTTACATCGAAAATTATATTTAGATTTTTGACATTTAGCGTCGAAATTCAAATTTGACGCTAAATGATAGAATTTTAGCGTCGAAATTGAAGTTTTGATGCTAAAAGATCGTTATCTGCATCGAAATAATTCTCGATGCTAAATATATATATTTTTAATGTCGAAAAAACTTGAAGGATTTATTAACGTCGAAAAAGATTTTCGACGTTAAAGGTTTAGACGTTAAAGATTCATTTTCTTGCGGTGGTTAACCTTAATGTATCATAGTTGAAGTTCATTTAACGTGAGGACTGGAGAGGTGTCCATCATTAAGCTAATTAGTATGATCATAAACAGTGGCAGAACCATAACGCGCAATCCAAAAATTAGTTAAACTATATACTAATTCATTAATGAAATAATTCGTTAAAAATGAAAATATTTAATAATTTTTTTATGAAAATCAAATTTTACTTCATTAATTTTGGGTATGCAGTAACGAGAGAAATTTATAATTACTAAACAGAAAAGAAACACTGGTAATCAAAAACTCGTTATATTTTGTACATACATATGAAACGACATCGTAGAACCTGAGAAATCTCACCCTTTGCAGTTTGCACCATAACCCACCACATATGACATAACACAAGCTTGAAAACCAAAAGACGCTTAATTAAACAAAATTACAAGGTTTTTTTTTTAATAGCTAAAATTACCTACACGGGGTGACGTAATCACTCAAGCCTCTTGTTTCCGAGCAAGGTAGCCGGGCAAGGGACTGGCACGTGGCGACCGGAGAGGCACCTCATCCAGCTGCCTCCCGTTATTGTCATAGTAGATTACACCAGAGAAATCCAACGGCTGACATTTATCCCCCATCAAGATCGCCCTCTGCCAGACCCCACCGTCCCCGAACTCGTCGTGGGGCCCACCGAAGACATCGTCTTTCTCCTCGTCGATTTTTTTCCTGTGGATCAGCGTGATCGCCTTGTTGCTTATGCTCGATATGAGCTGCTTGGGCCGAGCTGATAAGGCCGATTTTGGGCTCGGAGGAATTGATGAGGTGGTGCTGTGGTGGATGTACTCCTTCTTCTTGTTGTTTTTTATCGGCTTGGGGTTGTTATCGTTTTTTATCGGCTTCGCTTTGAACTTGATTGATAATTGGCTGGCTTGTTTGGCAAAGCGAGCCACGAGGGCTGATATGGATATGAGGAAGCCGATTGTTAGCCGCTTTTGTGAGCCGGAGCCGTGCTCCGGGGACCCTCGGACCATTTTTTTTTTATATATTTTTTTTTTGCTCTGTGTTTTATGTAACTGAAAACAGAAAAATAAAAAAATGGCGGGGAGAGTTAGACTTTCGAGTTGAGTTTGTGTACTGGCCAACTGTTTATATAGGTGAGCGAATGAGTCATAATGAGGTTTAGGTGACCGGTATTAGCCGGTAGTAAGTGGCTTAATAGTTGACCTGCCTCGGTTTCTTTCTTCATTTTATTTTTAATTTTTTACTTATCCTAGAGAGAATAATGAAGAAGAAAGTTGTACCTAAAGTGGTAGTAAAGTTTTAATTTATTATCTATTTGGTTATGATTTGAAAGTAATGTAAAATTACAGTATCAGAAGTTTCGTATGTTTGATCATCTTTCTTTTAATCATGAATTGAATTTTTAAAATAGTATTTATGTATTAAAAAAAACATGAATAAAAACGTAGGACGGTATATATTAAGACTTTCTCGACAGATGTGGATGCCGCCTTCAAAGGACTGGATCAAGGTAAATATCGATGGGGCAGTTGATAAGAATAGAAATCGTGCAGGCCTAGGAGCTATCTTTCATAATGAAAAAGGAGAGGTGATTGCGGTTGCATGTCAACAATCAAAATTTATGGGTAGTGTGGAATTTGTCGAAGCGGAGGCAATGCTATTGGGTCTAAGAATTGCAGATCAACTGAATTTGAAACCTTTGGTGGTTGAGGCTGATGCTCTAAATGTGGTGCGGCTTGCTGCAGGGAGAAATTTAAGTGAAAGTGAAGTGCATTAGCTGATCTCCGAGATTCAGAAAATTGTTCACAAAATGGGAGCCACAAATATTAGTTACATTCCTAGATATTGTAATTTGAAAGCTCATGGGTTGGCGAAATTTGCTATAAACAACCCAAGCTGTGAGGTTTGGACAGGTCCCTTTCCGGACTTTGTTCGTTCTTTGTAATGTGTTTTGTTCTTGAAATATATTACCATTCTCAAAAAAAAAAAAAAATATTGATAGGCTTATAGCAAAAGCTTTGGTGCATCTTTATAAATAATAATGAAGAAGAAAAGTTGAGAATATTGGAACAATATTTTTTAAAAAACATTTTTCCCATTTGTGGTGTGTTCTTTTCATTATTTTGTGAGTTGTTACTTAATTTACATGATTAGTATGAAAGCATTACTTTTTGTTTGGTAATGTAAGCTCAGAAGATCCTCGTGCCAAATTGAGATTGTTGATAATTTAATTTTCAATCTCAAATGATTACTTTGGATGGGTCATTATTATTTTGATAAATTTAATTGAATCTATATCCTATATTTTTTTTAACATTACAAATTAAGTTTTATATGCCATATAAGCCTATGTCACTTGATTTTTAACTAAGCTGAATTACATTTATTTAGAGATTAATTAAAATCATAATTGTAAATAATTTGTTGGACGAAAGTTGAGCACATTATCATCTCAATATCGAAATCGACGGTATGAATCTCTTCATATATCGTGGGAACATATTTTCTCCATATTTGAGGGTTGATTTTGAATTGTGTTTTTTGGATTATGAAATAACTAGGATACATCTAACAAGAATCAATGAATTTTTAATTCACCTATAAGGATAATAAAATATTCAAAAAAGTTTGAAATCAAAATATTTGAAACTAATTAATGATAAATATAATATATCAATATTTATTGATCTTGTGAATACCCTTTTACTGAATTTCAATTTTAATTTATGGCCACATTTTGTAAGTAAAATAATTTTGAAATAACATCATGCATGTATCATGTATCATGTTTTTTTTTTTTAAATAACATTACAATATAAAATAAATTGTGGATCACTGTCATATTGATATTGCATTTACCAATTGATACACTAAAACATATTTAATTATGCATGCTGAATATGATATTAGATTCCTCAATGGCGTGACTTGATAGTGTATGACTCAATATATCATTTTGAGGTATTGGGTCGAATTTAGGGAGTGCATTTTTTATAAGAATTTGAGACAGTCAGAGGTTTTACCTGTTCCGCTTAAAGCCGAAATAAATAATTTGACGATGAGATTTCCAACGATTTTAAAAATAAAATACCAAGTTAGCCTTTTCCAAGTGCATTGAGTGGACAAATTACAAAAGCCATCATATATATATATATATATATATATATAGGATATATCATGACCTGCCATCATCAATATATACATATAATTATATATATAATATATATATTTATTTCAAAAATATTAATGAATCTAAAATACAATGTACCTTACTTAAATCACATCATTTTTCCTACTCAATAATCTATTTAATTTTAATTTAATCACTAACCTAATTGATAAATTTTCAATGGCTATCAAAACTCAGTTGATCACTTGATTGACAGCACTAATAATGGTGGAGAATTTTAGGCAGAATTGATTCATTGTGGATCTCCTCTTTGGAAAATCACTTCACATGACACATTTGTACCAATTGTATGGTCATTAATTAACAAAAAAACAAAGTCATTAAATTAATAATTCACATCATCATAATAATAATTTTGTTAGGAAAAGTACAGTACTAACACCTCATGGTTTAGCCAAATGATCATTTAAATTTTATTGTTTTTAAAAATAGACATATAGACATTATTTTGAACAATTATGTTTTAACTGTACTGATCAAATAATTTAATTTAAAAATTTTAAAAATTTTGTATAATCATTTTTTTTTAAAAATTATTAATTTTTTTTTCCCATAATACAGTTTAATCATTATTTTTCCTATTTTTTATGAGGGATATTATCATTTTTAAACTTGAAATTTGACTTAAGAAAAAATAATTGAAAACTTTAAATAAATTCAAATGTACACCAAAATTTTATTTGTGTAAAGTTCAATTTTATACTCAAAATTCCAATTAACATATTAATTTATACTTAAATTATTTGAATCAGTGTATTAATTTACAGGTTTTAATATAAATTAATATATTGATTGGAAATTTAAGTGTAATATTAAATTTATTTAAAATTTGTTAATTTGTTCATATATAAATTTATTTTTAAATGTTATAATAACCTTTCCAGTGGGACGTAGCTGGCCTTTTAAGCCAGAGAATAGTTAACATAAAATAGCGCATGTAAGTAGATCACCAGATCACGACTGTACACGTGTCGGTAAAAAAAGAGGGGACAATAAGTGGTTGAGTCAAGGGCCGTGGCGTGAATCGCTTGGGTCAACTCAGCGATTCAAATTGGCCAAGTCTACATTGGTTTGAAAGTAGTGGGCAAGTGCGTGTGGGTCCCACATTGACTCATTCGGCCATTTGAACAAAATTTGTGTTTCTCAATTGCCGTGGGCCCACCAAATTGCGGCCCGGCCGACCCCAATATCTTTTGATATTTAATCTCATTTCTTATTCTCTAATTAATGCATTTTTTTTATTAATTAATAGGATTTGATCTGATTTTGTCCTATTGACGACGTGTTTCATTTCATAGATAAGAGTTCATATGCGCCTGGGACACTAGAGGGATTGGCTGAAGGACGATCTTATGAAACTAGACCCGGCCACGGTTCCGGTTCGGAACCGGAACCGAACCGGAACCGAACCGGTTGGAACCGGAAGGTTCCGGTTCCAACCGGTTCCGGTTCCGGTTCCGGAACCGAACCGGAATGGGACCGGTTCGGTTGGGGTTCCACCCCAACTCGAACCGGTCCGAACCGGTGGAACCGTACGGTTCCACCGGTTCGGACGGTTCCAACCGGAACCGTTCGGTTCCGGTTGGAACCGTCGGGTTCCTGTTGGAACCGTAGGGTTCCAACAGGAACCCTAAGGCCCCCAACGGCTAGTAGCCGTTGGGGGCCTTATTAGTTATTCCCCCAACGGCTACTGCCGTTGGGGGATGCAGGGAGCCGTTTGGCTCCCTGCCAAACGGCTCCCTGCCAAAAAAATAAAAAAAATAAAATTATAAATTTTTTTTTTATAAAATAAAAATTACTAATGTACCCCTAATAACGGTAATAAAACGGTTATATTTAGGGGCATTTTTGGTATCAAAAAAATTCTAAAATTCTATAAATAGGATTCATTTTTCATAATTTCATCACACCAATTTCTCAACTCTCTCATTTTCTATAAATCTCTTATTCTCAATCTTACTTCAATACAATTCTCTTATTTTAGTTGTTAATTAATTTGTTATCACATTCGGCATTCGCATCGCAATTATTCAAATGGCAAGCTCATCCGAGAACATAATGTCAAATATGCCAACCCAAGAGAGCGGCCCTAGTGTCAGTGCACAATCACGGAGAAGAGAAGTTAAGGCTCGGTCCTCGGATATTTTCAAAATTCATTTTAATTTGGAACGCCTAGAAGATGATTCACAACGAGCAGTTTGCAACTATTGTGGGGTTATCTACAAATTTTCAGGTGGATATGGCAATATGATCAAGCACATGGAAAAACATCATCCGGTTGAATTTGGCATTGATACGACGCAAACTCAAATGGCCAGGTACGCATCATCAAGTAGAGGTACGAGTGCTTTAGATTTATTTAAATATTCTGATGCAAAAAATAGAGAGGAATTTGCGAAATTAACTTGTATGGCACATCTTTCTTTAAGCTTTGGTGAAAAACTTCATTTTACTAATTACGTGCATAATGCTTTAAACCCTTCTGCATGTAGAATGACTCGAAACACAACAAAACGTCATATTTTTAAATTATACAAAGATGGTAAAATTATTTTAAATGAAATATTTAAAGAGATGAAAGGTCGTATTTCTGTATGTTCTGATATTTGGAGTGATCATTGGCAAACACATTCATACATGGGTGTGACTTGTCATTGGATTGATGCATCATTTACCATGCAAAAACGACTAATTGCATTTAGAGTTTTTGATGACCAACATACTGCACATAATATTTATAGAATGATGAAGGTAATTTTTGATGAATATGGTTTAGGAGAAAAAATTTTAACAATTGGATTTGATAATGCATCTGCAAATACTGCATCCATCAATGATTTAAAAGAAATATGTCAACCAAATTTAGGGGGTCGGTTTTTTCATATTCGTTGTACATGTCATGTCCTCAACTTATGTGTGCAAGACGGTCTAAAATTATTATCACCTTTCCTTGATCCAATTAAAACGGCACTTAACTGTATTTGGTCATATTCTCAAATTAGGAGAGAATGGACCAAGTTTTGTAAAATAAATGGTATTAAACCGATTAAATTTTCAAGAGATGTTCCAACACGTTGGAATTCTACTTATTTTCTTTTATGTCAAGCATTTCAATACAAAGATGCATTATGTAGTTTTTTTTCTCAACATGTTCAAAATATCACACTTTATCCTAGTCAATGGGATATTTGTGAAAAATTTTTAGATATTTTAAAAGTTTTTAATGATGCTACTTTAGTTTTTAGCGGCGTTTATTATCCTACAGCACATTTATTTCTTCTTGAGAGTTTAAATATTGTTGGCACTCTCGATGAGCATGTTGACAGTAGCGATCCTAATGATATTGTTTTGTTAGAAGCCATTACTGTTATGAAGGTAAAATGGTTAAACTATTTTAGAGAAATTCCTTTACTTTATCTTATTGCTGCTGTTTTTGATCCTAGATTTAAATTAGAAGGTTTGAGTGGTGCTTTACAAGCTTATTATGGTTATTTAGGAATATTAGATGAAATTGACATTACTAGATTAATGACGAAATTAAGAAATGATTTAATTGAGTTATTTAATGATATATTGTAAGATATAACTTAGGAACATTAGGTCAATCTAGTAGTAGCGAACCGGTAATTCAAACAAGACTTAGCGCAGGGGATCGTTGGTTATTGCAACGAAATAAAAAAGCTAGGGATACGACAACTAATAACCCTGAATTAGATAATTATTTATCTACAAATTTTGAGTTTTCTAATGAAAGTTTATGCAGTAAAAATTTTAAAAATCCTTGAATGGTGGAACCGGCATCAAAATATATATCCTGTTTTATCTATTATTGCTAAAGAGATCTTGGCAGCACCTATTTCCACCGTTGCGGTTGAGCAAGCCTTCAGCTTGGGAGGTAATATATTGGAAGCTAGGCGATCTTCATTACATCCAAGCACTCTAGAAGCAACAGCTTGTGTGGATGATTGGACTCGAGCTGATCTGAGACAACAAGAAGATGCCCCCGATGATTGTGAAGATTTGTTCGATAATGCTTCTGCAACAAGTGCAAGCGGAACCGGAGCCGAAGGATCAACCGATAATGATGATTGATAATTGTAAAATTATAATTTACAAAAGGGGATATGTCTAAAAGACTAAAACTTGTAATGGAACTACGTGAGCTTTGATTCCTCTCACCCTTGGAGGATACGTAGGCAACTTAAATATTTAAAAATTTAAGCTCAAGCTCTTCAATGTAATAAAATTTTTTTTTTTAAATTTAATCTCATTTTTTTTATTTAAATTAATCAAAAAAAAAAAAAATATTAAACCGAACCGAACCGGAACCGAAAGGTTCGGTTCCGGTTCGGTTTTCGGTTCCGGTTCCACACTTGTGGAACCGGTAACCGACCGGTTCGGTTCGGTTCCGAACCGGAACCGAACCGCCGGCCGGGTCTATATGAAACTGTATCTCTCACTAAAACGTAATTATTGTAAATTATGTATATATATTATCTAGAATTGGATTATGAAACTCAATATATATTACGGGGTTTTAGGGTGGGGGATTTACTTATATTGAAGGCGTGAAAATGATGAAATTTCATATATTCAAAAGTCTTGAGTTTGATTATTCAGAATCCAATTTAAGTTTGGGGCCTAATTTCATTTTGTTTGAGACTAATGATAAATTCTTGTAAGATTTTTTTTTTTATATATATTTTAAAGAATATCTAAGTTTTTTCCTTAAATATTACACCATCACCCCACCCAAACCCAAATTAAACCTCTAAGAATAGAAGATGTGATCTCTTGCTTCTACTATAATAGTTAATCCAACTAGCCTATCGTTTAAAGATAAGTTCCTGCTAGATTTGCACTCCCAAGTTTACAATCTTCCTTCTTTTATTTTTAATTAAGATTAATAAATCTTTTTGAATTATCTTGTAATGTTTTCATAGGTTCCATCATTTTCAGAACCTTATTTTTATAATTCTTCATTAACTTATATTGCCTAATGTTTTCCATGTGAGTTGAGACTTCATTCCTCAAACCGACACTTGTCTACGGGATGCATGCTGAATATTGATCATATGTCATGCTAACATGTAATATCAGGTGTAATTTTTTTTTTGGAATGATTGGAAATCCCGCAGCCAAACCACCCATTCCGGGCTTGAGCAGAGTATGTAAAATCCTAGCTGTCCCAGAAGATTAGATGTAATTACACATGCTATTATGCATGTTAAACTCCGAAATGCTGATTTGGTATTACATACCCTTGTTGATCTATGAAATCTAAAATGAATTCAATTCCGGAGGGTATTGACTTCGGAGTGATGTCACAAGATCCATTTTTTGATTAATTAAATATATTAAATATATTTATTAATCTCAAGCCAAGCCAATAACCCAACCACACACACCCAAGCCCAAGTCTTACCTTTTCCATTTAATATTAGTGTTTAGTGTACACTTATAAACTCTTTATTTTCTATTTCATTCTCCTATGTGAGATTACTCACTCTATATATTATAAAAATCTCTTACACTCCGGGTCATTATAGATCAACATCCAAGTTCTCTTCGGGGGTTTGAGGGTTCTAGAGATTATACTGACATCTCTCTTTTGATAATATTGTTCCTCTAATAATACTATGACTGTCATGATTCTATTGGGTTTTTCTCTGCCAGTTCCATTCAGAAAACTTATTGCGGAAGATTAATTGGTAACACGACACATGACCTATATAATGTGGCTTAGATCATGCACCTATATGTATAATAATAATAAAAAAAACATCTTAGCATAATGGTAAAATTATGTCCAAGTGTAATCATAATTTTTATAGTTATATTAAACTATTAATGTAACAATTAAATGTATATCATTGATAATCTATAACATTTTGAAGGTTATCATATGATTTATATTTTAAGATAGAAATTTTGATTGGATCAAATCATCAATTAAAAGGTTAAAAGGATGTTAAGAGATAGAAAAAGAATGACAAAAAATGGTAATCACTCTTTGATTGAGTAGTTGTCATTTTCTCATCTCATTTTGATATCAAAAGTTCAAATATTTCTAGTTAACTAAAAGAAAAGAAAAGAAAAGAAAAAAAAGAAGAAGGGAAAAATGGTTATTGGTAACCATTAAATAATTTAGGTAATATAAAATTTATGTTGAATATTTTTGCATTAAGAAGTAATCCCTTAAAAGACTTTTGCATATATTAGATGGAAAAGAATCAAGAACATTTAAATAAAAAAGTTTATTACAAGCAAGTTGCGGAATTATGTCTGGTTTGGTGGTGTAGGGTTCATGATCTCACTTTGAGGTCATAGATTCAAATCCAGGGAGTGCGTTTCTTGTAAGAGCCTGAGACAGTCGGGGTTTTACCTGTCGGAAGGGGTGATTAAGAGGCGGAATTTTCAACGATTTCAAAAAAAAAAAATTTGCGGAATTATGTTCTTGTTGTCGAGAAAAATAAGTCAAACTTTTCTAATTGAAGAACACACTTATAATAATTAAAATATGATTCACCAAATAATAATCACTGCGGATTACATAAAAACACTGTAAAAATAAAGTGGTATGTTACCTTCCACTTGTAAAATTCACATTTAATTTGGACGGTTGGAGACTAAATTCATAGCAATCATTGTATAAATCAAGGTCTTTGGTGTATAGCTTAGGAATCGCAAAAATAATTTCTTTAATGGGTTCATTAATCGTGTTTGAATCTAGGGATGATAGGAGGTAGGGCGGGTTTTGGGATTAAATGAGAACTAGTGTTTATTTATGGTCCTCAAATATTTTTATTATAATAATTCTCAAATAACTAATGATTGAGGTTATTAAATTATTTTTATATCATGACTAAAAAATTTAAAATATAAAAATAATCTTAAACTCTGAAAATATTAGGGCCGAGCTTGATAGAAGGTTAACACGTGTAACTTAAAAATATGTCAAATATATACGATATTAACTTCACAACTATAAATAAATATTTATATAATCTATGAGAATTCTTCCGGGGCAACCAAACTTATTTTCCCAAAGTTTTTATTTTTATTTTGCATGGTATAATTGAAAAATATAGTTAATATCCCAAGTGATGCAACACTTATCATTAATTATCAAGTAGTTGGTGATAATTAATTTTATTGTTATGTATTGATCTTTTTAACAATGCTATATTAGTTGAGATATAAATTATGATCGATTCTTGAGTTATTATCTCAATTTTTAATGTATATTCTAAATTTATCAAGAACCTACGATTAAAATTTTATGAACCGCCAATTAAACTTTACAAGCCAATTATTTTGACTTTTGATGATGAGAAATTAGCACTGAATCATATTGTCCACTATTTTGATATCTTGTAACATTTTTCTATTAATGTTATGGCATGAAAATGCCCAACAGTTGCATATTTAGCATTCAAAATTGGTCGATTTCATGTATTTTCTAAACAAAATTGACCAAATTAAGTGGCATGGTCATTGTTGACCAATCGACCAATGTGAAGGAATGAGTCGTTTAAAAATGTCATAGAAGTTGCATTATAAAAAAAACCCAAATAAGGCTTTACATAAAAATGACAAAATATGGCTAACAATAGTCAAATCTTTTAGTTAAATTTGGATATTAATTAGTATATGAGCTTAAATATATTTCAATCCAATTCAATATGGTCTTTCAATTTGAATTGTAATCAATATGATTTTAAAGGGGTAAAAAATTAATTTAAATTCAATAATTTCAATCTTTCAAAGGGCAATACCTTAACCCCTTCAACAAAGTCAATGAGTGAAAATGAATACAAGACTTGGTCAACAATTTTAAGGGCAACACAAGTCATGAGGATTATAAATATTTTCTCAAAAGGCAAGTCAAAATCCTTTCATTTTCTTAGGCAACAACTCTTGATCAAATTCTTCACATAAAGGGGACTTCTGGACTTTATTTATTTATTTATTTCTGTTATTTTCTTTATTTATTTATTTTTTTAAATTAGGATCCTCGCATTTCTTTTTTCTATAATTATATTTCTAATACCGTCATTTAATAACATGTGTCATATAATTCAATTTTAACCATATATTTTTTGTACATGTCGTATGTTTTTAAATGATAGGACAAAAAAATAAGAAGAGAAAAAAAAAGAAAAAGAAAGACCCTTATCCTTTTTATTATAATGTTTTATGGATCTTTTTATAATTTAAACTTGTGATAATCAAATTTGGAAGTTGGGAGTTACAAATTGATCTATGGGAAAATATGTTATCTATTAGTCAAGCCTAATCGCCACGTGTCAATATATATATATATATATATATATATAAAAATAAATGATGACTCTATTTAGCATGTTTTATTAATTTGTGATATTATTCTCATGCTTTCAAGCTTCGTTGTAATAAAAAATTAGTTATAAAATTGGAGGTTGAGTTGTAAAAAAAACAAAAGAAAGATTTACAAAATCAAAATTTGATTATTATTCTTTTTAAATATCATATACAATCTAATTCAGCCCATTTTAATATGTTACCCACAGCCCACAAGCTTATTTTGAAAATATGAGATCACCGAACTACTAATCCAGAAATATGTTTTTTATTTCTATTTTATATAATATAACTTGTTTTATATTGACTAATTTAACTTGGATATACTAAAAAATTCTTTCTAGAAAAGGGGGTTTATTAAAAATTCAAATTAGAATAGAATCTTTAATATCTAACTCAAGTTAAATTTAAAAATTTGTATTTAGTCATATGTGAAAAAAATATCAAAAAAAATTAAGGAATTAACCAAAAAAAAATTTAAAAAAAATTAAACACACACCTATGCGGTGTGTCTTAAAAAAAAAAAAAACCACTTTATTTTAAACATAAATATCTCCCAAAACACAGTGTTTCATAAAAAATTATATATTATCAATATATAAATCATAAATTTTAAAATAAAACTCATTATTAATATATTTTTGTTGGGGTAAGCGCAGCGGAAGGGCGTGGTGGAAGGGCGAAAATGGTTTTAAATATTTTAAAATATTTTTCCGAGCGAATAAATTAATATCAAATATTTGTAATTCACTCAAAGTAGTTTAAATATATTATTTATTAATATTTAACAACATAATATATTTTGAAACATAACGAATTATTTGACAAAAATATTTTTCGACAAATACTACGCGTAAGGGCAACCAGTGAACAATGAAATCCGCGTCGAAACGGGCTTGCCGCGTCACGGTTGTGAAACCAGTGAACTGGGCACTGTTCGGACAGCGATCGGTTAGCCCCTGGGCTGCCCAAACTGTGCCCAGTTCACTGGTTTCACAACCGTGACGCGGCGAGCTCATTTCGATGCGAATTTCTTCGTTTTCTCGTATTTTCGCCCTGGAACAATTTCCGGAATTTATCAACCGCCCAATACACATCCAAAATCATCCAAATAACATATTTTTACATGAAAAATATTCTGATTTAACACACAAAAATCAGATCTGATCCAGATTTTATTTTCTCAAATTTTCATGCTAAAATTCAATTTATTCACAAATTAATCCAATTAATTTTACACCAAATTTAATCACAATAATATAAAGCCTAAAAAATAATTCTATGCAATATTTGAGTAGTAACATCACTCTAGAATGACAATTTTAATTTTGATATTAATTTCCTAATTAATCTTAATACACATGCTTATAGACCCGGCCGGCGGTTCGGTTCCGGTTCGGAACCGAACCGAACCGGCCGGTTTCCGATTCGGAACTGAACCGAACCTAACCGGCCGGTTTCCGGTTCCACAAGTGTGGAACCGGAACCTAAAATCGAACCGGAACCGAACCGTTCGGTTCCGGTTCGGTTCGGTTCTTTTTTTTTTAATTAATTAAATAAAAAAAATTATTAACTAAAAAAAATGAGATTAAATTTATAAATAAAAAAAATTATTACATTGAAGAGCTTGAGCTTAAATTTTTTAAAATTTAAGTTGCCTACGTATCCTCCAAGGGTGAGAGGAATCAAAGCTCACGTAGTTCCATTACAAGTTTAAGACATATCCCCTTTGTAAAATATAATTTTACAATTATCGATCATCATTATCAGTTGATCTTTCGGCTCCGGTTCCGAAGCTTCCGCTTGCACTTGTTGCAGAAGCATTATCGAACAAATCTTCAAAATCATCGGGGGCATCTTCTTGTTGTCTCAGATCAGCTCGAGTCCAATCATCCACACAAGCCGTTGCTTCTAGAGTGCTTGGATGTAATGAAGATCGCCTAGCTTCCAATATATTACCTCCCAAGCTGAAGGCTTGCTCAACCGCAACGGTGGAAATAGGTGCTGCCAATATCTCTTTAGCAATAATAGATAAAACATGATATATATTTTGATGCCGGTTCCACCATTCAAGGATTTTAAAATTTTTACTGCATAAACTTTCATTAGAAAACTCAAAATTTGTAGATAATAATTATCTAATTCAGGGTTATCAGTTGTCGTATCCCTAGATTTTTTATTTCGTTGCAATAACCAACGATCCCCTGCGCTAAGTCTTGGTTGAATTACCGGTTCGCTACTACTAGATTGACCTATTGTTCCTAAGTTATATCTTACAATATAATCATTAAATAAAATAATTAAATCACTTCTTAAATTCGTCATTATGCTCGTAATATCAATGTCATCTAATATTCCTAAATAACCATAGTAAGCTTGTAAACCACCCTTCAAACCTTCTAATTTAAATTTAGGATCAAAAACAGCAGCAATAAGATAAAGTAAAAGAATTTCTCTAAAATAATTCAACCATTTTACCTTCATAACAGTAATGGCTTCGAGCAAAACAATATCATTAGGGTCGTTACTGTTAACATGTTCATCGAGAGTGCCAACAATATTCAAACTCTCAAGAAGAAATAAATGTGCAGTGAGATAATAAACACCGCTAAAAACTAAAGTAGCATCATTAAAAACTCTTAAAATATCTAAAATTCTTTCACAAATATCCCATTGACTAGGATAAAGTGTGATATTTTGAACATGTTGAGAAAAAAAACTACATAATGCATCTTTGTATTGAAGTGCTTGACATAAAAGAAAATAAGTAGAATTCCAACGTGTTGGAACATCTCTAGAAAATTAATCGGTTTAATACCATTTATTTTACAAAACTTGGTCCATTCCCTCCTAACTTGAGAATATGACCAAATACAGTTAAGTGCCGTTTTAATAGGATCAAGGAAAGGAGATAATAATTTTAGACCGTCTTGCACACATAAGTTTAGGACATGACATGTGTATGGGCCAAATTTGGTCCAGGGGCAATTTCGTCCTTTTACTCCAAGCCCAAGCTTCTACCTCATGAGGAAGCCCCAATGTTTAAAGTGTATAGAGGCCCATGAGATTCACAAACCCAAGCCCAACGAGATACCACGTGCACAAAGCATGATTGGAGATCACCCTACTCCAGTCCACATAACGCCCAGGCTCATAAATGTCATTCACAACCCATCCGTTCCAGCCTACAACGTAGTAATGACTCCTCATAAAGTTGACTGCTACCATGATCCAACGGACGATTAATCAAAAGGCAATAAAGGCGCACGTTACTATAACATGAATATATAAGGAACAAGGCTCCAAGAGGAAGGGGCATTGAACTTCTAGTTCTCATACTCACAGCCTTGAGACATCCTCAAGCTCACCACACCACCGACTGATCGCCCCCACGGCATCATACGAGAATCAAGGTAATATCTGCCTTTGATCTCCATCCTACGCTATTTTCAGCTCATCCCATCACTGACTTGAGCGTCGGAGTGCCCCCGGCACCCACCACAACGGTGGGCAGAACTCCCGCTCATTCTACCTTTGTTTTGCAGGATCGCTAGCGCCCCAAACTACAAATTCTCGATTGTGGACCTCGGGCGAAAACCAGCGTCTACAATTTGGCGCCCACCGTGGGGCCCCTAGCGGTTCATAGCATGCAAAGAGCTTTCCATCTACGATCATTTCGTCCATACTCATGTGGAATCACGCAACGAGTATCCACCAAATATAATCACAAATATCGGAACACATCTATTTAACCTCCCCAAAGACCTGAGGCTACGGGTCACGCCAATAGTCCTATCATTTGATCCGACCCCAAAAAAAAAAAAACATTCACCAATATGGAAAGCGAAAATCCACCGACAATTGACCACCCAGTTAATCACCAAAAGAGCTACCCTACTTCACTAACTGACCAATTACAAGTCATCTCTTTCGTGTGAAGGAAAATGCAGAAGTTCAAATGAGCAATCCCCTACAGTCTACCTAGGGTCAGATTACCAACTACGTGGAAGGATTACCATAAGCACCAATGACGTGGAATGATGGCCATATTCTCCATACGACGTGGAAAAATCAATGTCAACTCTAAAGTACTTACGAATGAATGTCATCTACATCATATTGTATGGAGGGATCGTCATTTTTCATATGACATGGGAGGCCTGTCGCCCCTTTCAGGCGACTGAAAGAATCTCCATCTCCTCCGTATGTCATGCATGGATTGCCTTTAGCTCCATAATACGTGATTGGGAACAAGTACTTGGCATGAAGATGGAGTCACGGTCGACAATACCTGAATGAAGTTGGCGTGGATATCCCAATTGACGTTACCAGGTATGTCTTGCACTTTTTAAGAATGTCTTAATCTACATCAGCAAGGCAAGAGACTTGCAATAGATGTCATAGTTGGTACCACTATTTATAGTATGAGACTTGCTATGGTGTCCCAGTCGACACTACAATTTGCAACCTGATAACTGATAAAGAAATCACAGTCGACATTTACAATGAGGCATATGACTTGTTAGGGGCGTCCCACTCAACATTAGTGTGTCGTGGAGGATGTCCCAATTGACAATACTATATATAGCCATTCAAAATTGACACTATATGGTTGTTTAAGAATTTGGTGAAAATCCAACTCGACACTCCATGTATGAGGCTTGACACTTGATTGAATTCCCATTCGACATGAGATAGAAGAATATTTATTTTGACTGAGGTACCATTAGATAAAATAGAGCCCAGTTGCTTATATGATAGAATAAATTGCCGACAACTTCAAACTACATGGGATGATTAATACCTCATTCAAATGACATAAGTAGATAGTCATTGTCTCCATACGACAAGGTGGTCATCAATTCCTCACTACATCTAAATATTGGTATTTTCTCCAAACAACTAATGACATTGTTATTCCACCGGATGATTTGTATGATTTACCATTTCCTCCAAACGACTTGGGTGTAGTGTTATATTCACCAAACTACATTGATTGAATGTCGTCTGTTCCTTAAGATGTGGAAGGATTTTATCTCTTCCATGAAGCAGAAGTAGAGGGATTGTATTGTTCTCTTGAAGATATGACAAGGACTTGTAGAATGAATAACTTTTTGAACCTCCATCAGGTCTATTTGGTCATAGACTCGTGGATTCTTATCGGATCCAGGAAATGGATTCTCATTGACCTCGAGCTAAGGATAAAACCCATTCGCCACCAAACCCACACGACAATCTTGCACGAACACACTCTTTGTTGTGTCGTCACCAAGTTTCCACTAAAATTAGTAATCTCCTTCCAGACAGACACAAGACCAAATTAAAAACTATACAAATTTGAATTCCTATTCTCACAAGACAAGCAGTACCATCATTCTGATGAACTGAAAGATTCGACTGGGTCGGCCAAATTTGGTCAGTCTCCCTATCAAAACACCACGGATACCCAAATCACAGTTGATATCATCACTGGAGCAAACCAGTTTGTTGTATCTTGAGGTCGATTGAATGGCATACGACTCCATCAACAGCACTACCCAGAGCAATATAGCAGCTACTCCAAGCACCAGAAGCTGTCAAAGCAGCCCTACCAGGGGACACGACTCTTCACATGTTGGGCGTCCAGCCCCCATAGTCAACCGTATCAGCATCTCTCCACATCCAAGAGTTCCAATCCATTTTGTCCACTTTTGGGTTGTCTTAATCTTTGGCGAAAATCCAGCAGGAGGCCTGCTTTCATAGATTGAATCCTAGTTGGGAACCACAGAAGACAGCATGCAGAGAAGTGATTCCCATTGATTCCTACCAATTGAGTCGCCAACAAAAACTAGCCGTTTGTTCTTCAGTTTCTCCAACATCAATTTCGCATCGAATCTTGGCAAATTGCAATGTTTTGGTTGCCATCTCCACTTAGTGTAAAACAAATCAGGCCTCTCATTTTCAGTACACCGAAACCCTTCATCCAAAAATCTACAATCTTCATAATGATACAAAGGGTATGTCTCATCCCACACCCAATCACCATCAAACACATCACACTTGACAATTGAGACCAACATCGCCTATGTCACGTTCCTCCAATAACCCATCACGCCCAAATCAGTTCCAGAAAAGCAACAATCGGTTCCTCCGGCCGCATCGTCAAGTCACTTCTCGCCACCGACCTCGGTCTCCAAATAATCCACATGGATACCTCTCAGACCGAAGAGATCGCCGATACCGTGACGACTCTGGTCTCTGGTTTGCTGCGCCGGACGTATCAGCTCCCGCGACACACACTATCAACTTCTGGTTAGCTCTGCTTGGTACAGCCCTCTGTCGAGGAATATGATACGGTGTAGAAGACGAATTTTGGGGATTGATTGTGAATCTGTAGAGGGCCGATCCTTGGTTATGAGGAGCATAACTTTCTCGAAGAAAGTACTTTATTTTGACGATCTGAGGAATGAAATTAAGCCTGCAGAGTGGAACATATTCTTGAATGGAAATCTATTTGTCGTATCGAAGTGTAGGCTGGATCACGAGGATCTTTTTGGATAACTGGTTAAACTATACTTTGTTGGAGATAGGCTCTTCAAAAGTTATAAAATAGCACACGACACCGGCCTTCTCCATCCGCACAGTCCATGGGCCTACAATCCTGTTCACCAACTCACAGCCCATCCAGCGTAAGTGTTCAGCCCAAGTAGCACCTGAAAGGTTCGAATTGAATAAAAATCAAACACATCTAAAGCAACTTACCACTATCGACATCAGTTCCGTCGCATGGAATCCCACACCGTAATAAAATTTTCGACGGTGAAAACAAGTCAATTTTAGTCGTTTAGTGGTGTTACAAGGGAAATTATAAAGTTAATAAATCTCGTTCAGAACAAGACTTTGTGATTTAGTAACAAACCAGCATCATTAAAAGAGGTGGAATTGGCATTGGTCATGTTAATTAAATGAATCAATCACTTTCCATACTACATGCAAGCATTTTCACGTTCAACTTTTGGTCCACAAGCTTGTGGCCATTTGCTTGTAGATTATAAGCTTGGTAGTTGCATTATTGGCGGTGGATTTTGCTGCCTCACTAGCCATTGTGGAACTCGTTGCTTTCATGTCTAGTAGAGTGAAAATTCACATTATCATTCATTAGTTTCATACGACCGTGTCTTATGGACCTTTGTCGGGATCATTCGACAATAGTCTCATGGTCAAGTAGAATGAAGTATCAGATCTGGACTTACATCAAGTTCATTCGACCATAGCTTCGTGGACCGTCATCGAGTATATTGTAGTATGAGGAATGAACACCTCTCTGACCTTTCTTAGGACTAGTAGAATCAAGAACGATGACCTTGGGCTTTCATCAAGCCCATTCGATAGTACTTGGGCTTTCATCAAGTCCATTCGACAGTAGTCCCATAGAATAGAGATGACTTTGATGGCTTTCATCAAGTTTATCAAAGGTAGTATCATGGGTCATCTACAGGTCTAGTATATAACGAGTAATACATTCTTTGACCTTCATCAGGTCTAATAGTGTGATAAGGAAGACTCATAGACCTTCATCAGGTCTTTAGAGAGAAGATTTTCATAGACCTACATCAGGTCCAAACGACATTGACGACTCCCATGGTTCTTCGACCTGTAGTATGGGGAATATCCTTAAACTTCATCTGGTTCAGTCGACCAGAGACATCCCATAGACTCATGTCGAGTCAAGTTGTAGACATTTATCACACATGTCGTATGACTTATATCTTCCTGGCTTCAGCAAGTCCAGTCGACCGGGGACATCCCCCATAGACTCATGTCGAGTCAAATTGTAGACATGGATTACACATGTCGTATATCTTCCTGGCCTCATCAAGTCCAGTCGACCGGGGACATCCCCCATAGACTCATGTCGAGTCAAGTTGTAGACATTTATCACACATATCGTATGACTTATATCTTCCTGGCTTCAGCAAGTCCAGTCGACCGGGGACATTCCCCATAGACTCATGTCGAGTCAAATTGTAGACATGGATTACACATGTCGTATATCTTCCTGGCCTCATCAAGTCCAGTCGACCGGGGACATCCCCTATAGACTCATGTCGAGTCAAATTGTAGACATGGATTACACATGTCGTATATCTTCCTGGCCTCATCAAGTCCAGTCGATCGGGGACATCCCCCATGGACTCATGTCGGGTCAAGTTGTAGACATGGATTACACATGTCGTATATCTTCCTGACCTCATCAAGTCCAGTCGACCGGGGACATCCCCCATAGACTCATGTCGAGTCAAGTTGTAGACATTTATCACACATGTCGTATGACTTATATCTTCCTGGCTTCAGCAAGTCCAGTCGACCGGGGACATTCCCCATAGACTCATGTCGAGTCAAATTGTAGACATGGATTACACATGTCGTATATCTTCCTGGCCTCATCAAGTCCAGTTGACCGGGGACATCCCCCATAGACTCATGTCGAGTTAAATTGTAGACATGGATTACACATGTCGTATATCTTCCTGGCCTCATCAAGTCCAGTCGACCGGGGACATCCCCCATGGACTCATGTCGGGTCAAGTTGTAGACATGGATTACACATGTCGTATATCTTCATGGCCTCATCAAGTCCAGTCGACCGGGGACATCCCCCATGGACTCATGTCGAGTCAAGTTGTAGACATGGATTACACATGTCTTCCTGGCTTCATTAAGTCCAGTCGACCGGAGACATCCTCCATAGACTCGTGCAAAGTCAAGTCGTTGACATGGATTACACATGTCGTATGACTAATATTCTGACCTTCATCTGGTCCAATCGGGTGGGTACCCTAATGGCTCTAGTAGAGTCGAGTTCATTATCCCAACTATCATTTGGCTTGGACGACTGGGTACTCCCCCAATGGCTCTTATAGAGTCAAGTTGATAACTTGACATTCGTTTGGTTCAATCTGTAGGTAGCGTCAACGCTCGAGTACACCAACATAATATGGCATAGTCCCAGACGACCCATGCGTCAAGTACTCTCCAAGCCAAGGACTCCTTGACTCAGAGAGTAGGGGACAAACTGTATGGGCCAAATTTGGTCCAGGGGCAATTTCGTCCTTTTACTCCAAGCCCAAGCTTCTACCTCATGAGGAAGCCCCAATATTTAAAGTGTATAGAGGCCCATGAGATTCACAAACCCAAGCCCAACGAGATACCACGTGCACAAAGCATGATTGGAGATCACCCTACTCCAGTCCACATAACGCCCAGGCTCATAAATGTCATTCACAACCCATCCGTTCCAGCCTACAACGTAGTAATGACTCCTCATAAAGTTGACTGCTACCATGATCCAACAGACGATTAATCAAAAGGCAATAAAGGCGCACGTTACTATAGCATGAATATATAAGGAACAAGGCTCCAAGAGGAAGGGGCATTGAACTTCTAGTTCTCATACTCACAGCCTTGAGACATCCTCAAGCTCACCACACCACCGATTGATCGCCCTCACGGCATCATACGAGAATCAAGGTAATATCTGCCTTTGATCTCCATCCTACGCTATTTTCAGCTCATCTCCATCACTGACTTGAGCGTCGGAGTGCCCCCGGCACCCACCACACCGGTGGGCAGAACTTCCGCTCATTCTACCTTTGTTTTGCAGGATCGCTAGCGCCCCAAACTACAAATTCTCGATTGTGGACCTCGGGCGAAAACCAGCGTCTACAACATGTACAACGAATATGAAAAAATCGACCCCCTAAATTTGGTTGACATATTTCTTTTAAATCATTGATAGATGCAGTATTTGCAGATGCATTATCAAATCCAATTGTTAAAATTTTTTCTCCTAAACCATATTCATCAAAAATTACCTTCATCATTCTATAAATATTATGTGCAGTATGTTGGTCATCAAAAACTCTAAATGCAATAAGTCGTTTTTGCATGGTAAATGATGCATCAATCCAATGACAAGTCACACCCATGTATGAGTGTGTTTGCCAATGGTCACTCCAAATATCAGAACATATAGAAATACGACATTTCATCTCTTTAAATATTTCATTTAAAATAATTTTACCATCTTTATATAATTTGAAAATATGACGTTTTGTTTGTTTCGAGTCATTCTACATGCAGCAGGGTTTAAAGCATTATGCACGTAATTAGTAAAATGAAGTTTTTCACCAAAGCTTAAAGAAAGATGTGCCATACATGTTAATTTCGCAAATTCTTCTCTATTTTTTGCATCAGAATATTTAAATAAATCTACACTACTCGTACCTCTACTAGATGATGCGTACCTGGCCATTTGAGTCTGCGTCGTATCAATGCCAAATTCAACCGGATGATGTTTCTCCATGTGCTTGATCATATTGCCGTATCCACCAGAAAATTTATAGATAACCCCACAATAGTTGCAAATTGCTCGTTGTGAACCATCGTCTAGGCGTTCCAAATTAAAATGAATTTTGAAAATATCGGAGGACCGAGCCTTAACTTCTCTTCTCCGTGATTGTGCACTGACACTAGGGCCGCTCTCTTGGGTCGGCATATTTGACATTATGTTCTCGGATGAGCTTGCCATTTGAATAATTGCGATGCGAATGATAACAAATTAACAACTAAAATAAGAGAATTGTATTGAAGTAAGATTGAGAATAAGAGATTTATAGAAAATGAGAGAGTTGAGAATTTGGTTGTGATGAAATTATGAAAAATGAATCCTATTTATAGAATTTTAGAATTTTTTTTGATACCAAAAAATGCCCCTAAATATAACCGTTTTATTACCGTTATTAGGGGTACATTAGTAATTTTTATTTTATATAATAATAAAAAAAAAATTCTAATTTTTTTTTGGCAGGGAGCCATTTGGCAGGGTGCCAAACGGCTCCCTGCATCCCAACGGCTAGTAGCCGTTGGGGGCCGTAGGGTTCCTGTTGGAACCCTACGGTTCCAACAGGAACCCGACGGTTCCAACAGGAACCCGACGGTTCCAACCGGAACCGTTCGGTTCCGGTTCGGACCGGTTCGAGTTGGGGTGGAACCCCAACCGAACCGGTCCCATTCCGGTTCGGTTCCGGAACGAAATCGGAACCGGAACCGTGGCCGGGTCTACATGCAGCATGCTTATAAAAGAAAACTATTAAGGTTTAATAAACTATTAACACCCAGTTTTATTTCAAACATGTATATCCAAGATCCATATGTATATTAAACATGCAATATATATCCTATACATATTTACATGCTTGAGAAACAAAAAATTAAGAAAATAGAAATTAGGAACTCTACATTACTTTAATTCAAGTTCCAATTTCTTCAATTTCCTTCTCCTTGGTGTTGATCAATTTATTATAAAATCTAACCTCTATTTTCTTTGTTTTCTCAACACATGAGAAGTGATTAAAGCTTGTAAATGAAACAACTTTCATTTATATATTTTCCAATAACTTGGTGTAGGCACTGCATTTTTGCATGTAAGTCCGGATGATGAGTCTCACATGAAAACACTACCTCTTTAAATTGTGGAAGTCGCGGGAAACGGACGTCGGAAGGGAAGAGTCAGGAATTGACATCTTATTGGATTTAATTCGCTTGTTTAGCTTCGGGTTTGCTTGTTGGACCTCTGTTTTAAAACACATCCCTAGCCCAAAACCAAAGCCACACGCCCACCTAGCCCAAAACCAAAGCCACACGCCCACCTAGCCCAAGCCCATTAAATCACATCCAATAATAATTAAAACATTTAAAACACATGTCAAAAATTAAATTAAATCAAATCCAATTAAATCAAAACAAATCTCATTCCTAAATTAAATAAATCAAATCAAATCTCATAAATCACATTCATAATTAAATTAAATCACATGCTTAAACTAAATGAAATCAAATCAAATCAAATCCCAATAATCATCTTCCTAACTAAAACAAATTACCTCCCTAATTAAATATATCATTTCCTTATGATACACAAATTAAATATTCCCCCCATAATTAAAATATTATTTCCCTACCTATACAAGGTAAACCCCAACCATTGCCTATAAAAAGAAGCATAAACCCAACCTTGAAACCCCTAGCATCCATACGGCGCCAAAAACCCTTAGCTTCTCTCTCTCACTCGGCCCTCTCCCATCTCCTATCACTCTCGGCAAAACAATAGCCCATTGTTTCAACGCATAAAGCCCTCACACCTGCACCCTCCACTCACGCCTAGCCACACAGCCCTCGTCAGCCCTCACGCTAAAGTCACCTTCACCTGCCCCCTTCACACCCAGCAGCCATACATCTCACGCATCAACACATAGCCCCCACCCATAGGGGTGAGCAAAACCGGTTTTGGTTCCGGTTCCTCATGGAACCGGAACCTACCCGGAAAAATTCGATTCCGCACTAAGTGGAACCGGAACCTACCCAATTAAACAGGGTACCCTATTATTCGGTTCCAATCTGGTTCTGGTCCGGTTCCAGTTCGATTCCGAATTACCCTATTTTAAAATATTTTAATGAAAACTACATTCCAATAAGAGTCCGTAGGAAAAAACGGGGACCAAATCGGAGTGCGGAAGCTCAAGAACGAAGAAAATGAAGTTTTAGACTTTTAATGCTTGTCAGCCTCATTACCCTTTCTGTTTTCATTTACAATTAGGCAAGTTATCAGTGCATTGAGTTGCCTAGTTGTGAAACATTGGGTATGCTATGTTTAAAGTTTAATCAAAGTAAATTAAAAAATAAATGGACAATTAATGGGAAAAATGATACCTTTTCATTTAATCTCTCTACATCATCCGTCAGCTCCTCCATCAGTTTGTAGAGTCCTGCAAGCAACAACATAAAAATGGATCAAAATGGATCAAATGGATGATATATTACAATAAAAAATTTGTGCCACTAACCTTCAAATTCATTTCTAAGTTCTGCATTTTGAGATTTTTGCAAAGCAAGTTTCAATGACAATTGATGCGTCTGCAGACCAACATTCAGAAACAACAGTAAAAGAAACAGCAGCTATATTTTCCTCCAGTTCCTTCACTTTTTTGTCCTTATCCTCAACCAAATTCTAGTATTGTGGAATCAAAGAGACCATTAACATGATGAGCAAATGCCAAATAGCAGACAAAAGCAAACACACGGAGGTTCAAATTTTTTGAATGCAGCTACCACTCAAATAGTTGAAACCGGTTCTATATTCGATTCCAGAAATCGGTTCCATGGTCCGGTTCCGGTTCTGATCATTTTGGAACAGAAACCTACCCGGATAAAATCGGTTCCTTCATTATTGGAACCGAAACCTACCCGATTACAATCAGTTCCGATTCCAAACCCGGAAAACCGGTCTGGTTCCAACCGGTTCCGGGTAGACCGGGAACCGTTGCTCACCCCTACCCACCCAGCAGGCCATTCACACATCTTTCCTCCAAACCAAACCATCAGATTCTGCCCCTGAAACTGTCCCAATCCACTGCCGCAAACTGCCCAATATAAACCCCTAAAATTACTATAAAAACTACCCAGTTCCGCACCCAAACATCACCGAAAATACCCCTGAGACAGCCCCTGAGACAGCCTCTGTAACCACCAAAAATACCTCTGAATCAGCCCCTGAAATAGCTCCTGAAACAGCCTCTGAGACAGCCCCTGTAAACACCAAAAATACCCATGAATCAGCCCATGTAACCACCAAAAATACCCCTGAAATAGCCCCTGAATCACGCCCAAACCGTGACCAGAAACAGCCGTGAAATAGAGTAAAACAACAGCCCGAAACAGCGAAGCAACGAAGGAAATCTGAAAATCAATAATTCGGAAAAGTTGCGGAGCGTCAACTCTTCCGACAACCGCGAAACGCACTTCTAAGAGACAACTTAAGAGGTTAGACTTGAGGGCACCCTTTTTATTTATTCTCCTTTATTTTCATTTATTTCTTACTTTATTTCGCATGAGTATTGTTGATTGGTGTACAATATGAATTTCGGATGAATGAAATATGTGTTCTCTCTTGCGGTATATCGGATGGAAACCCATACGTAAATTCCGTAACCGAATCTGTATGGACGGTAGTACGGTCTGTAATTGGGAAACAACTCCACGTACTACTTGAGCAAACAACATTGTTTCGCTTTATTTAATCTTGTTCATCTACTATTCATATTTTTTATTCTGCCATTTACTTTCCGCATGTTAATTTTTTATGCATTGTAATGTAATGCGCATGGGCAAATCAAGTTAGATTAAAGGTCCTCCATTTTGAGGGATGAAAAGCCTAAGGGCTACCTTTGCCACGACGTTTTGCTGCGCCGGACGAAGTATGTTTGATTGAATGTGAGATATGTTTAATCGGACATACGAAGTCCCATATCAATGTCTTATTTATTTGTATGCATTGTAATGTAATGCGCATGGGCTTATTATGTTGGTCTAAAGGTTCTCTACTTGAGGGAATAAAAGCCTAAAATGATACATTTACCATGACATTTCGCCGCGCCTTTTATTATTCCGTCATTTGCTTTCTGTATGCCATCTCCTTGTTAAATCATGCATCATAGTGTAATGCCCATGGGCAAATCAAGTTGGTTTAAAGGTTCTCCACCTTGAGGGATGAAAAGCCTAAAGGCTACATTTACCACAATATTTTTCCGCGCCGGACGAAGTACACTCGATTGGATGTGAAATATTTTCAATCGGGCATACGAGGTCCTACATCGTGTATTCGTTTATCCATGTATGTGTTTGTGTCATTTCAGATTCCATTTTGACAATCTCGTTCGAACGCGTTTCCAAACGCTACAAGAACGTATGCATTCTACCTCATTCCGTTTGAACGCATTTACGAACGCTACACGAACGTATGCATTCTGCCTCATTCCGTTCGAACGCGTTTACGAACGCTACTCGAACGCACATCTATTTTGTTTTATCATGCATCAGGTCTTACCCCGTTCGAACGCGTTTCCGAACGCTATACGAACGCGAACCTTATGTTTACCGTTCGAACGCGTTTTCAAACGCTACATGAACGCACATACAATGCACAAACTTCTTTTCGTCACATTTCATGCATGTTTGCTTCTTTGATCATTTCTTTTGCACTATATGATTAATCATATCATTTTATTATTTACGCTTAGGAAATTATCATCTATTTATATTTCCGCATTTATCTATTTAATGTGTCTATGAATAGTATGCTTGCCGTTATGTCGATTTACTTCTATGCATGCGAACTTAGGTGTAGGTTGTATGCAACTTAGGAGTAGGATACTCTTGGGAATATATGTTGCGTAGACTTGGTTAGATTATTGCACAAATTCTTTCATTACAAGTGACATAAGTAAGGGACCATTCCGAACCCAACGGTTTGAGGTCTTCCCTTGCGAGGGGTGAGTGCAGCCTTAAATCATTTTCCAGGTTCACACCGGGTGGCGACTCCATTTTTAGTTCTCCGGTTTAGTCCCCCGCGGGCTACTCCGTACTCCCAACCAGACCGTGAGCCTGGAACAGCGTCGCCGATTTCTATGATCAAGACATCTAGGTTGGTTAGACCCACCGATCCAATTCTCCAAGACAAAATCATCGAGTTGGCTTACTTAAGAATTAAGCTGCGACAGAGCCTTGGCACACACACACTAGGAGTCTAGTTCAGATCACACACTCAAACGGTCGAATTTGAGTATATTAAGTACTTTGAAGGTTCTTTAGTTTTGACGTGAAGCATCTGTTGAGGACGAAAATATGTTTAGCTATCAGGACTATCTCGTGAAAGGCAATACAACATGTTGATATGCGACATCACATCAGAATCAATCTTGAAAATGGAGCATGGTGCAAGGCCCACATCAGTATCAATCTGTGGGCGAGGTCCACATCAGTATCAGTCTGTGGCGAGGCCCACATCAGTATCATTTTGGGGGTGAGGCCTACATCAGTATCAATCTGGGGACGAGGTCCACATCAGTATCAGTTTGGGGGCGAGGCCCGCATCAGTATCAATTTGAGGGCGAGGCCCACATCGATATCAGTCTGGGGGTGAGGCCCACATCAGTATCAGTCTGGGGGCGAGGCCCACATCAGTATCAGTTTAGGGCAAGGCCCACATCAGTATCGGTTTGGGGGCGAGGCCCGCATCAGTATCAGTCTGAGGGCGAGGCCCACATCGGTATCAGTCTGGGGGCGAGGCCCACATCAGTATCCGTCTGGGGCGAGGCCCCACATCAGTATCAGTTTGGGGGCGAGGCCCGCATCAGTATCAGTCTGGGGCGAGGCCCATATCGGTATCAGTCTGGGGCGAGGCCCACATCAGTATCCGTCTGGAGCGAGGCCCGCATCAGTATCAGTTTGGGGGCGAGGCCCGCATCCGTATCAGTCTGGGGCGAGGCCCACATCGGTATCAGTCTGGGGGCGAGGCCCACATCGGTATTAGTCTTGGGCGAGTCCCCCATCAGTATCAGTTTGGGGGCGAAGCCCGCATCAATATCAGTCTGGGGCGAGGCCCACATCAGTATCAATTTTGGGATGAGTCCCAGAGTTGAGGCCCACATAAGCATCGGTATCAGGTTTGGGGATGAGTCCCAGGGTCGAGGCCCAGATCATCAGCATTTTTGGAACATCACATCACATGATCTACTTTGGCCAATCGCAAGCAACGAAAAGCAAAAAGCTAAATCAAGTCTGGGGGCGACTAGTCAACCACCCCGCAAATAAGGGATTTATCGAGAACTTGAGCAATGAGACTAAAGGAAACTGAGCAATCACCAAGAGAGAATCGACAGAAATGAACTATGAGCAGGCCCAGGGGGTAACCAAAGACTTTTGCAGGAAAATGGCACTAAGGAGCACAATGAAAGCCTAACCCATGTGAATAGGAAACATATCCATGCATACATGCATACATATCACATACATGTAATTTTTGTTTTGTATTCGCAAGTTTGTAGCGACAAAGACCATCTCATCAAGTAATGGTTCAAAAATGAGCCACATTCTCGCACAGCACGGTTCAGAAATAGAGCACACACAACAGATGCTGAAAATGGCGCTCCAAAATGGGGCACACACGACAGATGCCGAAAATGGCGCTCTCAAAATGGAGCACACACGACAAATGTCGAAAATGGCGCTCCAAAATGAAGCACACACAACAAATGCCGAAAATGGCGCTCCAAAATGGGGCACACACGACAGATGCTGAAAATGGCGCTCCAAAATGGAGCACACACAACAGATGCCGAAAATGGCGCTCCAAAAATGGAGCACACACAACGGATGCCGAAAATGGCGCTCCAAAATGGGGCACACACAACAGATGCCGAAAATGGCGCTCCAAAATGGAGCACACACAACAGATGCCAAAAATGGCGCTCCAAAATGGAGCACACACAATAGATGCCGAAAATGGCGCTCTAAAAATGGAGCACACACAACAGATGCTGAAAATGGCGCTCCAAAATGGGGCACCCACAACAGATGCCGAAAATGGCGCTCCAAAATGTAGCACACACAACAAATGTCGAAAATGACGCTCCAAAATGGAGCACACACAACAGATGCCGAAAATGGCGCTCCAAAAATGGAGCACACACAACAGATGCCGAAAATGGCGCTCCAAAAATGGAGCACAATTCGAAAATGGACCACCAGATCAACTCAGTTGGAAGCAGCAGGCAAGTCAGGTGGCAGCTGGCTAGCCATGTAAGTAAAAATGCATTGCATAACTTTGATAGGATTGTCATTGTCACACATTGCACAAGTCCCATCAAAGTGGGGGCGTCTGTAGGCACTGTATTTTTACATGTAAGTCCCGATGATGAGTCTTGCATGGAGACACTACCTCTTTAAATTGTGGAAGTCGCGGAACGGACATCGGAAGGGAAGAGTCAGGAATTGACATCTTATTGGATTTAATTCGCTTGTTTAGTTTCAGGTTTGCTTGTTGGACCTCTGTTTTAAAACACATCCCTAGCCCAAAACCAAAGCCACACGTCCACATAGCCCAAGCCCATTAAATCACATCCAATAATAATTAAAACATTTAAAACACATGTCAAAAATTAAATTAAATCAAATCAAATTAAATCAAATTTAATTAAATCAAAACAAATCTCATTCCTAAATTAAATAAATCAAATCAAATCTCATAAATCACATTCCTAATTAAATTAAATCACATGCCTAAACTAAATGAAATGAAATCAAATCCCAATAATCATCTTCCTAACTAAAACAAATTACCTCCCTAATTAAAGATAACATTTCCTTATGATACACAAATTAAATATTCCCCCCATAATTACAATATTCTTTCCCTACCTATACAAGGTTAACCCAAACCCTTGCCTATAAAAAGAAGCCTAAACCAAACCTTGAAACCCCTAGCATCCATACGGTACCCAAAACCCTTAGCCTCTCTCTCTCACTCGGCCCTCTCCCATCTCCTATCACTCTCGGCAAAACAATAGCCATTTGTTTCAACACATAAAGCCCTCACACCTGCACCCTGTTGGACATTATGACCCATAGCGTCACTGTTTTGTAAATGATATTGTATTATTGTACAAAATTAACTATGTGATAATGAAATTGCCTTTTGCCGTTTTGTAAAATTATTTACTTTGATATATTAATGGCAAAAGTCCGTATGATTAGTTCCGTATTGAGATGATATGAGACAGTATCAATATAAAAGGTTTAATCATTAAATATCCCTAGTCGGAGTATTATCGAGATCGGACATCGATAATGCGGAATAGACTAGTATTGCATTTGTGCATGTTGTGAGGGCACAACGGCATAGTTCTCATATATTTAAGTATTGGATACTTATGCAAGTGCGATAGGAGGTTGTGTTTTACCGATGGTACGGAAAACAGCTTCGCTCTGGATAGACCCCGCGGAATCCCATTGGTAGTATGTCTGCATGTCTATGGGAGGCCGCATCAGGGTAGGTGTATATGGTCTTAACCTGAGACTTGCATCGCTAGTACTTGCGACAATCGGTAAACTTTGGTTTTGGTGGTTGGGGACTTTAACCGGTTCTGTGTTCACCACTTCTGGGTTTATCAGGAATCGTAGTGTACTGGGTGTGATGTCAAGATGGAAGTATCACTTCAGACATATGGAGTTGATGATCGCGCAGGACACAGAACTAGTACTCTATAAAAGGTTGCAACCGTCGGGACAATATGACTAGGTCAGGATTGTCCGATTTAAAGAGACTAGTTGTTTGATGTCCGATATATGTTTCGTACGGGGCAGACACACTTCCAGCCCCAGGCCTAACATGTGATCGTTCGATACTGGATCGATGTACGCGATACTACGGTATACTACGCTTGATATAGATCTAATATTCCAGTAAGAATATTTCTGGAGAATTGGGTAGGCATGGCGCTTTGCTAGAAGCCAACCTTGTCTTGTAAATCGGTAAAAACGTAGTACGAGGTACGTACGTGTTTGGATTATCCAACGACCGTATTTACTGCCAACATATCCGGAGATCTCTTGGGTCGCTTCCTGAAGATTCACCTATGACGTTTGATTCGAACCTTATTAATCTTGGATTAATTGCGGAGAAACTTTATCTTGGATAAAATGCCTTATTAGGAGAGAGAGAGAGAGATCGATTAATTTGGAATTAATCGATAAAATAATATATTCGATATATTATTAAACGAAATTAGATTTCGACGCGGAATTAAAATCGAATTTTAATTCGGGCAAACGAATTAATTTAGAATTAATTCATTAGCGAACTGAATAGTAATTTCGCAAGGCGTAATTATTTAATTCACGTCGCAACGGAAATTCGTTAATTCGGAATTAACGAAACCGAGCCCGAAAGTGCTTGCGGACGCATTCGTATTTTGAATCGAGTGATATCCGCAAATCACATCGCGATATCTCATTACTTAATACGAATAGATGGTGGATGTATCTAGTCACCTTTGAGGGATGATACATTGTCTCTAATCTCAAAGTGTGGTAATGATGGCAAATGATGGATTTCATTTTGGAGGGAAAGCCATGCACAGTTTTGAAGGATTTTTTGCATTAAAAAATTCTTTTGGTATTAGATATCATATCACTTTTCATTTCCTTTGTGACTCACGGTTTTGGCATGCAAAGGGAACAAAAATTAAAAGTGAAACACTCTCCTCTTCTTTCTCTCTTGCTCACGCCGTGAGCTGCATACACAAGGCAGAAAATTGTTTTCTCATTCTCCAATTTTGCTAGCACAAGCAAGGATCAAAAGAGGTGATAGGGAAACGCATTTGGAGCTTGGAATACTCAAAGATTTGAAGCTTCTCTCCATCTTCTTGCTTGGCCGAAACTTCATCCTTGGAGGCTCAAGGATCCTCATCACCATTTTCGTCACATAGCTTTGTAAGTATGTTTCCGCCATCCTTCAATCTTTGCATGTATGTTTATTGTATTTCTATTGCTTAATCTTTCCTTGGGACTAATTATAGAAACCAACAATGGTATCATTGAGCTAGGTTTAAGCATGAAATACATTAGGGTTAATTTGGGGAAAATTGATTGAAGCATGTTCTTGTGGAATTGGATGCTAAAGTATGCTTATATGTATGTGTTTGATATATTACATGATCAATTTTAACAAAAATGCATTGGATGATTTTTCCCCAAAATGTTGTCTTGGCCGAATGTGGAGGTGCTTCCATTGGATTGGAATTTTTCATGCATGAGCTTATTTGATAACTTAAGCATGTTTAATGTATGATATTTGATATAATACATGATTAATTTTGAGAAAAATGCATTGGATGATTTTTCCCCAAAATTGATGTCTTGGCTGAATGTGAGGCACTTCCATTTAGTTGAATTTTTGCATGCACAAGTTCATTGGATGATTTGAGTGTGCTTAAATGTTTGTAATATGAAGTAATACATGATCAATTTTGAGAAAATTGTATTGGATATTTTTTCCCCAAAATTGATGCATTGGCCGAATGTGTAGGTCATTTGAAGATTTGGAATTTTTCATGCACAAGTTTATTGGATAACTTAAGCATGATTAAATGTATGATATTTGATGTAATACATGTTCAATTTTGAGAAAAATACATTGGATGATTTTTTCCCTAAAGTTGATGCTTGACCGAAAATTGAGGTCTTTTCACTATTATTGAATTTTTGCTTTCAAGTTCATTGGATGACTTAAAATCTATATGTATGTTAGATTAGTGATTCAATTGGATTGAAAAACAAATCGAACCGCAAAAATCTCTCTTGGCCGAATACAACATGACATGTTAAAGGACTTGATTTTTGTTCAAATAAATGTTAGACATGTGTTTTGAACAATTGGTGAATAATAAATTAAATTGGTATTTTTGAAATATTTGATTTAATGAATTAATCATGCAATTACACTTTAATCAATTGAAATTTAAAATTTGGAATATTAAAATTTAATTAATGGGCTTTTATGTTTAATTGGGCCTTATGGGCTTGAAATTGATTTTATGGCACTTAAGGGTGATTCCTTATTTGGGCTTGGTAATTGGGTTTGACCCAAATTGACCAAAGCCCAAGCCTTTATAAATCAATTGAAAGCCCATCAGACTTTAATTAAATATACATTGGATGTTAGTTGGGCTTGGAGACCCAATTTGATAAGATTTAGAATCTAATCTTTAAAAGCACATTAAAAGTGTAAACATTTAATTTGGAATTAAATAAATTGAATTAATATTGAATACGGCTTAATTGGATTTAACGAGTAGTTCGATATAATTCATGAATTCGTACCTTATGTACTTATTCTCAAACGAGTTGGACTCGCGCAAAATCAAACCGTTGATTGAACATTGGATGATCATTTAAATAAAGACTAATTAATTGGATTTGATTGGTTGTATAGCATGTCTTGAATGAATATACATGTATGTGATGAATGAATAGTGTATAGCGGATGGATATTAGAAGGGAAAGGGTAATTTTAGAAATTATTGTAAATTTAGAATTTATAAATTGGATCTGCGTGTCCAGCCTTATCTCTTTTATCTCTTTGTATTATCTTCTCACCTAATTCCCCTCAATGTAAATGTGGTTTCTCTTATTGTGTTATGTAATTGGGTAGAAGTAGTATATTGCTAGCGGGGAGTGGAAAGGGAGTGATTTGTTCTAGGAACAAATTGTTTTATATATCCATCCGTATATCACTATTAATTTATTTTATGCACTTTATGATGTTTTAGAAGCATGCTTAAGGGTGTATGATGATGAGACCTAACAAAGATAATAAATTGGTTGCCAATTACGCAAAAATCCCTCAATCTATATTAAGCGATTATCCTTCCATTGAATGATTCTTGTTCAAGATCCAATTGGCATTGGTTTGTTGGCCAAAGTCAAGACCTTGTCAATTAGGATGTACTTGAATCATGAGAGTTTTGTTCCACATCGGTGTCTTGTCCAAGTTGTGATTTGTTGGCCAAAGTCAAGATCACTTCTTGTCCAACGACATTGATTACGAAACTATCCTTGTCAATGGGTCCCGCTTAACTGGTGATAGGGAAACGCATTTGGAGCTTGGAATACTCAAAGATTTGAAGCTTCTCTTCATCTTCTTGCTTGGCCGAAACTTCATCCTTGGAGGCTCAAGGATCCTCATCACCATTTTCGTCACATAGCTTTGTAAGTATGTTTCCGTCGTCCTTCAAGCTTTGCATGTATGTTTATTGTATTTCTATTGCTTAATCTTTCCTTGGGACTAATTATAGAAACCAACACACCCTCCACTCACGCCTAGCCACACAGCCCTCGTCAATCCTCACGCTAAAGTCACATTCACCTGCCCTCCTTCACACCCGGCAGCCATACACCTCACGCATCAACACATAGCCCCCATCCAGCAGGCCATTCACACAGCTTTCCTCCAAACCAAACCATAGGATTCTGCCCCTGAAACTGTCCCAATCCACAGCCGCAAACTGCCCAATATAAACCCCTCCAACTACCATAAAACTACCCAATTATGCACCCAAACATCACCAAAAATACCCATGAGACAGCCCCTGACACAGCTCCTGAAACAGCCCCTGACACAGCCCTTGTAACCATCGAAAATACCATGAATCAGCCCCCTGAAACTGCTCCTGAAACAGCCCCTGAGACAGCCCCTGTAACCACCAAAAATAGCCCTGAATCAGCCGCTGAAACAGCCCCTGAGACAGCCCATGTAAACACCGAAAATACCCCTGAAACAGCCCCTGAATCACGCCCAAACCGTGACCAGAAACAGCCGTAAAATAGAGTAAAACAGCTGCCCGAAACAGCGAAGAAACGAAGGAAATCTGAAATCCAGTAAATCAGAAAAGTTACGGAGCGTCAACCCTTCCGACAACCGCGAAACGCACTTCTAAGAGACAACTTAAGAGGTTAGACCTGAGGGCACCCTTTTTATTTATTCTCCTTTATTTTCATTTATTTATTACTTTATTCCGCATGAGTATTGTGGATTGGTGTATGATATGACTTTCGGATGAATGGAATATGTGTTATCTCTTACGGTATATCGGATGGAAACCCATACGTAAATTCCGTAGCCGAATCCGAATGGACGGTAGTACGGTCTGTACTTGGGAAACAACTCCACGTACTACTTGAGCAAACGACATGTGTTTCGCTTTATTTAATCTTGTTCATCTACTATTCACATTTTTTATTTTTCCATTTACTTTCCGCATGTTACTTATTTATGCATTGTAATGTAATGCACATGGGCAAATCAAGTTGGATTAAAGGTCCTCCGTTTTGAGGGATGAAAAGCCTAAGGGCTACCTTTGCCACGACGTTTTGCCGCGCCGGACGAAATATGTTTGATTGAATGTGAGATATGTTTAATCGGACATACGAAGTCCCATATCATTGTCTTATTTATTTGTATGCATTGTAATGTAATGCGCATGTGCTTATTATGTTGGTTTAAAGGTTCTCTACTTGAGGGAATAAAAGCCTAAAAGGCTACATTTACCATGACATTTCGCCGCGCCTTTTATTATTCCGTCATTTTCTTTATGTATGCCATCTCCTTGTTAAATCATGCATCATAGTGTAATGCGCATGGGCAAATCAAGTTGGATTAAAGGTTCTCCACCTTGAGGGATGAAAAGCCTAAAAGGCTACATTTACCATAATGTTTTGCCGCGTCGGACGAAGTACACTCGATTGAATGTGAAATATGTTCAATCGGGCATACGAGGTCCTACATCGTGTATTCGTTTATCCATGTATGTGTTTGTGTCATTTCAGATGCCATTTTGGCAATCTCGTTCAAATGCGTTTCCAAACGCTACACGAACGTATGCATTCTGCCTCATTCCGTTCGAACTCGTTTACGAAGGCTACACAAACGTATGCATTTTGCCTCATTCCGTTTGAACGCGTTTACGAACGCTACTCGAACGCACATCTATTTTTTTTTATCATGCATCAGATCTTACCCCGTTCGAACGCGTTTCCGAATGCTATACGAACGTGAATATTCCGTTTACCGTTCGAACGTGTTTTCAAACGCTACACGAACGCACATACAGTGCACATACTTCTTTTCGTCATATTTCATGCATGTTTGCTTCTTTGATCATTTCATTTGCACTATATGATTAATCATATCATTTCATTATTTACGCTTATGAAATTATCATATATTTATATTTCCGCATTTATCTATTTAATGTGTCTATGAATTGTGTGCTTGCCGTTATGTCTATTTACTTCTATGCATGCGAACTTAGGTGTAGGTTGTATGCAAACTTAAGAGTATGATACTCTTGGGAATATATGTTGCGTAGACTTGGTTAGATTATTGCACAAATTCTTTCATTACAAGTGGCATAAGTAAGGGACAATTCCGAACCCAACGGTTTGAGGTCTTCCCTTGCGAGGGGTGAGTGCTGCCTTAAATCATTTTCCCGGTTCACACCGGGTGGCGACTCCATTTTTAGTTCTCCGGTTTAGTCCCCCGCGGGCTACTCCGTACTCCCAACCAGGCCGTGAGCCTGGAACAACGTCGTCGATTTCTGTGTCCTACACTTGGCCAAAAATTATGTCTAATTTTTAACAAAAATAATAATTTTTTTTGGCCATAATTTTGACACCATTTTAATCTTATGCAAAAGATTTAGTTACTTTGATATTTTGTTAATGAAAAATCATCTGTTAAAATTCCATGATTTAGCAAATCAAAATTTACCAAGCTTATAAGAATATTCCAATAATATTCTTATCTTAAATAAATAAATTAATTACAATTCTAATTAATTAATTTAATTTTATTAACAAAAATAAAATAATATTATGGAATAATATTCCAAGAACATTCTTCCATTTTATCATTATTAATAATTAATTAATTAATAATAATAATAATAAAACAAGTGTAAAAATCCAATTGGTTAATAATGTGTATAATCCAATTGGTTAATAATGTGTATCTAATCTAAATTATGTATCGTATACAAATACACATAATTTAATACGCATGTGTAAATTATGAATAATCTGAATTATCCATAATTAATTGCTCAGGTACTCAACGAGTACACTTTATATTGTGGGACTCTATAGGTTCAAGTTTATCTGTCACGGAAATCATTTCCATGTCCGTAATTTATCCACTAACAAATTACGATTACCACAGATAATCAAATTGAACAATTTAAGTCGAAGTCATTGCATATATATAATCCATCTGTCATAGGTTATCCGAATTATTCCAGAGATATAAATTAAACGTCAAATCTCTGTTATGAACAATTCATGTGTCGCGACATATTTATGATTCTTAAATAAATATTCGGAACTCATTTTCGAATCATACCTCAGCCAAGGATTTCAAAGAATCACAAATTGGATACCTAAATCCAATACACGAGATTGACAGATCCTCTCTGGATATATCACATGATATCGTGAGTATCATCCATACCCAACGAACAGGCGAAGGTCTGATCTTAAAATATTGTTGATGTGATTGTCATCAAAGTATGAAGGATATCTCACATATCCACAGTGGTATCACAATTCAAATGAGCTAATATGATATTCGACTCGAAAAGATTCATATTGACGTTGGTGTACCATCTATCAGGAATATTTGAATGAGTCATTCGGTATTTATCCAATAAATATCTATGTGTCTATATGAGTCTCCCAAGACTCATGGTTTACTGGGACAAACCATTAGAACAATTCTAATATACGATATATATCGGTTTCACGAGTTTACTAACTGACCAGGTATGTAAACCTTGACCATGAATATTTTAAGAATGAATTATATTGTGACATTTCTCAGTAACAATTGCTGCGTTTTTGCAATTACGTCACAACTATTCATTCTGAGGTCTTTTACGCCTTTACCATATAAAAGATTATATTGATGAAAATTACTAAATTTTATTCATAATAAAATAGAAATGTACATTGTATTTACAATAAATACAATAAATTTGGCGCGCCGAGCACCAACTCTAACAGTTTCGATAAAAATGGATAAAAAATAACTCATATATTTAAAGAGAATAATATTTTCAAATTAGTCATTTTCAAACGTTCATATCTCTTTCATCCCGCCTCCAAATGACAATATGTAAAAATACACATACACTTAACATACATACCTACAACTTTCATCAACAAACCTATCTCAAATTCATATTTACGTAAGGTCGAAATTAGCCCAAGAGTTATTGTGTCGCATGTACTTCACATTTACCTTCGTTATAGTCACATTCGCACCTCAGTCATATTGGTGACCGAAACTTGCATTATGTGTGCCTAAGTCACATTTAGTCACATTATTTACTTAAGTCACATTACCGACCCTCAATCACATTGAGTACAGTCACAATAACATTTTACTTAAATCACAAATAACTAAGTCATAATTATATTTGTACCCAGAGTCACAATGTGACTATCAGTTGGATGATTGAAAATTTAGCCATGGTCGTGCCTCAGTCATATTTGTGACCTCAATCACATTGTCGAACTTTAGTCATATTGAACACACTCACAACTATAATATCAATGACATTACCGACCCTCAATTAAATTTGTGACATTAGTCACATTGCTAGCCATTACTCACATTGAGCACATTCACAATTGTGACCTCATACATATTTTTTTATCATCCCTCACACTTGTGACCTCAATATCATTAGTTGTCTCAGTCACATTGATCCTTAGTCATATTACCAACCATCAGGCACATTGTGACTATATATTTTTTTAGATATGGTCACAAATGATGTCAATTAGGTGTATGTCAAATCGTGTATTTATTTAGGTACAATCACAATATGATTATAAATTATTTCATCCGTACGTAAAAAAACCAAAGAGAAATTAATATTTAGTTTATATTTAAAATAAAAATATTTGCTTTCAAAAAACAGTGTTCAGATGAGAGACAAAGATTTAAAATATATTTAGGCCTACATAATATAAATTAATTAATTAAATTATTATTCATGTGAATAATGTTATTGTTCATATTAGGGTTGACAAAAAATCCTTAATCTCGAATCCTAATTGGGATCATATTCTGTTCAGTCCGAGATTCGTGATGATTTTTCAAGTCAAATTAAAATTTCGGTCGGGACGGGACTAGGGATAATATGTCATCCCAAATAAAAATCGAGTTGGGATCCGGGATGATATTTCCCTGAATCCCGAATTTTAACCTAAAAAGATCAAAATATCGATTGAGATTCGAGATATCACACATTCGATCTGTAATTCGGGATGATATTTCATCCCAATTCAAAATACCGGTCAGGATTTGAGATAATTTCTCTGTCTCTAACAATAATTGGGACGGGATAGGTGAAACTAGGTTGGGACGGGACACGTGAATTGTAATTCTAAAGGTAAAATGGAGATAAAAATTAGGTCAAACTCCTTATTAATAAAAAAATGACTAAATAGTAATATAAAATGATTGAAGAGTAATGACACTTTAAATTTTAGGATTAAATAATAAATAAGTTTAGAGGTATATATTTTTTATAATAAGTTATGAAATTGCTAATAAAATTGGAACTTCTTAATCAGAATTAATAATTTTTTTGCGATGTAATGTTAATAAAAAAAACATGTATTAACGGTAAGTAATACGATCTTAAAGAGTTTTGGAAAATTGCTTAATTTTCCAATTTTATTCTTTTATTTCTCGAGTTTACATATAAAAAATAGAGACTCCCATCACAACCAAATAATTTCGGCAAATACCCTTATTTGGGGAAAATTGGACATTTATCAAAACGATGCTTGTTTCATGCTTAGGTTATCATAAAATGCATAGAAATACATACTAGAACCTCATTTTAGCTAAATGCACAAATTTAAATTTATAGGGTTCAAAGGTACGAAAATGATATGTAACATCCCCAATCCGGGAATGGTACCGGCAGATGACAGATTTCTACTGCCACATAAACCTCTGACTGAAATCGGAAATCAATCATTCTTTCAAACACCCTCACTGTAAGGGTTTTTAGGGGGTGAATCCGGTAACGCAGCGGAAGCGGTGAAAATCCGATTTTCAGATTTCAAAACTTTTTCTCGGATTAATTAAATAAACATATTTATTTAACATTCCAATAATCAAATTATGAAAATAAATTCAATAAAACATTTTTAGGTGAATTTACCGAAATACCCTTGCTTTGTATTTTTGTCCATTTTAGTCCGAAATTGATCTAATCAATTTTGAATGATTCTAAATCATTTCTAAGATGAACTTATGATGTTCAAAACATCAAAACACCAAAGCAACCAAAATCCCCAAATTCTCTCACAAGGCCGAGAGCACCATAAGGGAGCACATTTGTGCACTTTGTCATTTCATGTCTCAAAACACATCTAAATGTAATCCAATGAACATGAAACTATATATGCATCATATACACACACAAATACACAACATATATGAAAACCCCCAAATTTGGAATTAGTTAAGAACCCTAATTTTTTCAATTTCCTCAAATTGGACAAATTAGACCAAATACATTAAATCAATTACTTCAATCATCATTCTTCCATCCAATCCAAGTCTCAACACAATGAAAGAACTCAAGATCAAATCTAGGTCATTTAAGAGTGGGCCAATAACTCTAGATTAGCAACATGGTTTCAAAAACCTTAAAAGAATAGTTATAACTACAATAGTCACAACACTTCCTTCATTACACATGCTTCACACTTCTCAAAAACTACCATCATCAAAAACCACAAGGAACAAAGAAAGAAACATCCTTATAATATCATATATTAAATCCTAGAACCTAAGGAACATATTCCTTACTAATAACAAGTTTGAAAAACTTACTAAATTTCCAATCTTTTGAAGTTTTCTTTCTTTCTCAAGCTTTCTTTTGGTTTCTTCAATGGTGTCTCTCTTTTGTAAAAAGTGTATTAGGTTAACCAAATGAAAACAATATATACTTGTTCAAAGAATAGCCTTGGCCGAAATTTGCATCAAGCATATACCAAAAATTTTCATTTCAAATTCATTTCAAAGTCATTTAATCAACTTGACAAATATCTAAAACACTTTATGGATATTTATTTAAGTCAACAATTGCAACTAACATCATTTACTTAATATATCCTAATGTAAGATATTTATATTTTAATTAATTTAATCATTTAACAATTAAATAATCAATTAATTAATCAAATACAAATATATTAAATATATATATAATATTTACATTAAATATTAAAAACATATATTTATTTAGGATATAAGTCAAATAACTCATTTTGACTATAATTAATGTGTATTTAAATTAATCAAGTATTAAATGTAAATACACAATAATTAGGCAAATGACTATCTAGTCATTTTAGCACGTATCTTGCGTTTAACCTTTAAACGACTTTATAAATAATCAATATTATTTATTAATGTTGCTCTAGTGCTCTACGAGTATGTTTCATTATTGAGACTCTCTAGATTCAGGTATATCCGTCACGAAATCAAATTTCGTATCCATAATCTATCCACCCGTAGATTATGATGATCACGGATAATCTCGCTGAATCATACAGGTCGAGGTCATGGCAAATGTATAATTCCTCTGTCACAGGTATCCGGATAAATCCCAGAGATATAGATGTAAACGTCAAATCTCTATCGGGATTATACAGTCGACTATTCTATTAGCAATCTCTAAAAGAATGTTTAGAACTAGCTTCTAAACTTTACCACGGGCCCATGGTTTTATGTGATTGCTAATCATATGGACTACCTATGCTCTGATACACAGAACTGACGGATCCTATCTTGACACACATAGGACACCCTGAGGATCTGTCCACACCCAACGAACAGGCGGAGGTCTGATCTAAATAGATCGGTGACGTGACTGCCGTCAAAGTGTAGAAGATGTCTCATGTGCCCACAATGGCATCTCAAGTCTAAAAATCACAAGTGCTACTCAACCCAAGAAGATTCTTATTGACGCTGGTGTACCATCCATTAAGAATCTTCGGTGAGTCGTTCAGTGTTTATTCGTTATAAACACCTACACGTCTATACTAGTCTCCAAGACTAATGGTTCATTGAGAAACCATTGGAATCATATATTCCAGTATACGACATGTACCGGTCTCAACGGGTTTACTATACTGACCAAGTAGTGTAAACCTTGACCAGGAACTGTCTGAGAATGACAATGTCGTGATACTACTCAATGTCCGTTGCGACGCTTTTGCAACTGTATCATGACTAATCATTCTCGGGTCATTACGTCTTTACCATATAGAAATATATATTATATTACAGAAACTGCATATATTATTTCATAATAATAATGTTTTACAGAAGTATTAACAGAAATACAACCGAGAATTGGCGCTCTGAGCACCAACCCCAACAAAATCTCCCACTTGCTCTAGTGCCAATATCGATTGTATCTAATACCCATCGACTCCACGTGTTTATCAAACAGCTTCGGAGGTATGGCCTTCGTCAGCGGGTCTGCTACATTATCTTCACTCGGGTACCTTGCACACGACAATATCCCCTCGCGACACGATCTCTCGAATGATGTGGTACTTGCGTTCCACATGCTTCGACTTCTGATGCGCCCTCGGTTCCTTTGCTTGCGCAATGGCTCCATATTATCACAGTATAACGGAATCGCATTCTCGATACTTGGGACAACTCCCAATTCTGTGATAAAGTTCTTTATCCACACAGCCTCTTTTGCAGCTTCAGAAGCTGCAATATATTCCGCCTCAGTGGTGGAATCAGTTGTCGATCCCTGTTTGGAACTCTTCCAACAAACTGCACCTCCGTTAAGGGTAAAGACAAATCCAGATGTAGACTTTCTATCATCGGGATCCGATTGGAAATTGGAGTCTGTATACCCATTAACCTGCAGTTCGTTTCCTCCATATATTATTAACTTATCCTTAGTACCTTTAAGATACTTTAGGATATGTTTAATGGCCATCCAATGGTCATTACCTGGATTGGACTGATATCGACTAGTTATGCTAACAGCGAAACTGATATCAGGCCTCGTACATAACATGGCATACATTATGCTACCCAAACATGAAGCATAAGGTTGGTTAGACATTCTAACCTTCTCATCTTTTGTTTGTGGACACATCTTCTTGGAAAGATGAATCCCATGTCTAAACGGTATGTTTGCTGTCTTACAGTTACCAAAGCTATACCGTTCTAAGATCTTATCTACGTACGTTGATTGGGATAACCCAATCAGCCTCCTTTGTCTATCTCTATAGAGTTTTATCCCTAAAACATAGGAAGCTTCTCCCAGGTCCTTCATGGAGAAATTCTTACAGAGGTACGTTTTCACGCTTTGCAACATACCTAAATCATTCCCAATGATTAGGATGTCATCAACATATAGGACTAAAAATACGACCATGCTCCCACTGGCCTTCTGATACACACAGGATTCTTCCGAATTCTTGAGAAAACCAGACGATCTAATAATCTCATCGAATCGAAGATTCCAACTTCGTGAAGCTTGTTTAAGTCCATAAATGGACTTCTTAAGCTTACATATCATGCCCGAGGTTTCGCTGGATGTGAAACCTTCCGGCTGTTCCATTTAGATTTCTTCATCAAGAAATCCATTTAGAAAAGCCGTTTTGACATCCATTTGCCAAATCTCGTAGTCAAGATACGCAGCTATAGAAAGCAAAATCCGGATAGACTTAAGCATTGCTACCGGCGAAAAAGTTCATCGTATCGTCGACGCCAGGTCGCTGCGTGTAACCTTTTGCTACCATTCGGGCCTTGTAAGTTTCAACCTTATCGTCAGGCCCGCGCTTCCTCTTGTAAACCCATTTACAACCGATAGGAACAATTCCTTCGGGAAGCGGAATCAAGTCTCAAACTTGATTTTCATGCATTGAGTCTATCTCGGATTTCATGGCACTTTGCCATTTCACGGAGTCGATGTCCAACATCGATTCTCTATAAGTGAAAGGATTTGTCTCTTCAACTAAGAGAACATCCAGACTCTTTTCTTGTATCAAATACAAGCGTTCAGGAGGTCTAGATACCATTTCCGACCTACGGAGTGTGTGTGTTGAAGGTCCTTCATCTACTTGAACTTCAGGTTCCTCCGTTGGCTCGTTGTTTTCAGGTTGGACTTCATCAAGCTCAACCTGTCTATGATTACCACCTTTTGACAAAAATTCTACTTCTAGAAATTTTGCGAAGCGAGCTACGAACACATTTCGATGCTCGGTATCATAGAACATATATCCCCTCGTATTCGAAGGATATCCAACAAACCTAAACTTTTGCCCTCGAGGCGAAAGCTTATCTTGCTGAGTCACCCTGACATAGGCAGGACAACCCCAAACCTTAATATAATTAAGATTTGGTCTCCTACCGAACCATATCTGATACGGTGTCGTAGGAAATCAATCATTCTTTCAAACACCCTCACATCAAAATAGATTAACTGTGTGAAACATTAAATATGACACGTACATAATCTAGATGTGATACAACCACACATATATACATAGGCTATACATCACAGAAACTCAAAAGAAATTACATTTTATATGAATGTAGACACGACATGATAAACCCATAGAACTAGTGACTGCAGTGTTACTCCTGTCTCTGATCCATGTCTCCCAAAATACAGTCTTGGCTCACCAATAGAAAAGTCCTGTAAAATTTGGAGAGGGGGGTGAGTCATAAAGAACTCAGTGAGTGGAGCTATAAAACCAAAAAACAAACAGTGTTAGAAATACTCATATTCAGTGCAATAACTTTCAGAATTCTTAAATCATAAACCAGAGTTTTTCATTTCAAAACTTTTGTAAATCAATTAAGAAAATATATGTATCATCATCAGAAATATCATCAGTCAATCTATACATAATCCTGTAGCCTTGGGGTGTTGTACGAACAGTCCCCCAAGCCACTAAACCAGTAAAGATTGGTGTTATCAGTGCCACCAACATGTCTCTGAAAATCCGAGTCTAGGGCCCTCACTATCCTACTAGCCCAATACCCAGGATCTAGAGGCAACTTTCATCTCTAGTCTTGTATCCCGTGTGCACACGTTTATATGTGGTATCATCACTGATACCCATCAATACCATGTCCGTCAATTCCATATCTATATCAAGTTACGTCTAAGGTGAGTTTTTCCCCCATGCCTCCAAAATCACAAAATCATACTTTTGAAATCATATTGATCATGAAAGCATTTATCAGAAATCAAGCTTTATCAAAAGTTTAAATCATATGTCTCAACTCGAGGGAAACCAACATTTCAATTGAATTCAAATGAATTGCAAAATCATATTAAAAATCAGATTCAAAAACTCTGAAATAAGTACTCCACTCACAGTACTAAGGCAAATCGAGTTTGGTATGCGGCGTTGGTGACCTCCGAGTGGCTTGACATTGATCTAATGTCAAAGAATTCATTAATTCAATGTAATAATTTACAAAGTATATGAAATACATAGTTGATGTTCTCAGCTTATGACATGGCTTTTAATGTGTCTAAACACCTATATGAAAACCCTTAGAGTAGCCCCCAACGTCATAGGATAAACTGGAATCCGCAAAGCTAAAACTGAAATTTCGGTTACGCATCGCGACGCCGGGTTGGGCACGTCGCGACGCTCCCCTATCAGGTAAAGCAGTATGCGTACTCTGTTTGCGCGTCGCGACATGGAGGGTTGGGCCTCGCGATGTCGAGAAAAAAATTTGAGGCAATAAGTCACCTCTATTTTGCACTTCGCGACGCGAAGGGTTGGGCATCTCGACGCGTTGCGACTATTACAAACCAATATGTCTCATCTGTTTCACGCGTCACGACGTAAGAGCTTGGTAGTCGCATCGCAGGGATGTTTCCAGGACCCAGATTTTCAATTTCACTTCATACACCATTTTCTCAACACCACACAAGCTACAACCATAGCAAATACACCACATAAAATCAATTCCACTTTTTAACACCACCTCATAAAGAAGTCATAACCATAAAAATACACAACATAACATCAATTAGACCATTTCACACCATCACATAACCATTTATAAACCCCAACTCAATTTCACACTTAGTGATGAGGCCCAGGATGCAGCCCCCCAGGATGCAGCCCATGATGGACGGACCACCACAGTGCAAGTCCCAGAGGGTCCAATCACGAGGTCTCGAGCTAAGAAGATCCATACAGCTATACATGGATTTATACAGAAGATTGTATCTGACTATTCCCGCACTTATACTTCATTGAGTATGGGATTGAAGCTGGACGAACCCAAGATGGTGAATCTTATTCAGGCCGTGGAGCAACGAGTTACTTAGGCCTATTTTATTATAGTTATTTGACAATTATTATTAATTTTTTTAGGGCTTGACATTTGTTTTATTTCGGCCCTTTATTTATGTTTGAGTGTTTCTTTTCTTTTGATTATTATTTTATGTTTGGGAATTAGGTTAAGCGTGCAAGGGTTTGCACGTGGGGATAACTTAGCTTAGTTTTAGGATACGCGCCTGTTGGCGTGTCGGTAGTTTCATTTTTTATCCTTTTCGGTTAGGGTTTTGGTTGGAGCCTCCTTATGAAAGGCTAACTTTTTGGTTATGTTCAACAACTTTCTTTCAATAAAATTTTATATCAATTTTCGTGAGCATTGAGAAACCCTCAATTTGTTCTCACTGGTTTTGGCTTATCAAAGGTCTGTTAACCCTTTGTGGCGCCCCTATTAGCACTATAGGTTTCTGTCGCTTGTTCTTCAGAGGTTTAGAGTTTCTTTTATCCGAACTGTCTTGGCTTTCTTGGGAACATTTTCAGTCTTGTGTGGGTTTGTCTGGCTCTGCTCCAGGCATATTCTCATCACTTAGGGATTTCAAAAATTGGGGGATTTTATAAATCTCCAATTCCTTAACTCAAAACCATGAATTCATTATTAAACTCAAGCCAATAACAGTCTTCAAGCATCAAACCATCAAAACTAAGAAATTTCAAGATTTGGGTTTACCTTCCTCGCCTTGAATGAAATTATTTTTTCACCATTAGAGATCCCAAAGCTCCCTATCACCATTTCTAAGCTTGCATGTGGCTTTAGGGTCTTAAAACTTAGTGGAATTGGTAGAAAATTTTCTGGAATAAGGCTTAGAGTTTCTTTATTAGGGAGAGAATAATAAGAAATGAAGAGAAAACATAATTGGGTTCAATTTTTCTTTTACTTTTTCCTTTATACTAAAGTTCGATAATATGACATTTGTTCACAAATGTCACATATGTCAAATACTCCAAGGAAACATCAAACCTTTTGATAAAATACTACTCGGCCAAATCTCACAGTTCCAATCGGACTTCAAATAATTAACCACGGTACTATAGAATTTACCTTTAAAATTAAGCCCTTAATATCACCTTCAATATTTCCGTTTTCGATCGGGAAAATACTTATGTAAAACGTTTTATTATGAATAATACAAGCAGTTTCTGTAATATAATAGATCTTTTAATATGGTAAAGACGTAATAGACCTTAGGATGACTAGTCATGATACTGTTGCAAAAACGTCGCAACTGACATTGAGTTGTATCATGACGTTGTCATTCTCAGACAGTTCCTGGTCAAGGTTTACACTACTTGGTTAGTAAAGTAAACCTGTTGAGACCAGTACATGTCGTATACTGGAATACATGATTCCAATGGTTTCTCAATGAACCATGAGTCTTAGAGACTCGTATAGACGTGTAGGTGTTTATAGCGGATAAACACTGAACGACTCACCGAATATTCTTAATGGATGGTACACCAACGTCAATAAGAATCTTCTCGGGTTGAGTAGCATTTGTGATTCTTCGACTTGAGATACCACTGTGGGCACATGAGACATCTTCCACACTTAGATGGCAGTCACGTCACCGATCTATTTAGATCATACCTCCGTTTGTTCGTTGGGTGTGGATAGATCCTCAGGGTGTCCTGTGTGTGTCGAGATAGGATCTGTCAGTTCTGTGTACAGAGCATAGGTAGTCTATATATGATTAGCAATCAGATAAAAACCATGCGCCCGTGGTCCACTTTAGAAATCAGTTCTAAGTGTTCTCTTTTTGAGATTGCTAATAGAGACGTCGACTATATAGTCCCTATAGAGATTTGACGTTTACATCTATATCTCTGGGAAATATCCGGATACATGTGACAGAGGAATTATACATTTGCCATGACCTCGACCTGTATGATTCAGCGAGATTATTTGTGGTCGTCATAATTTACGGGTGGGTAAATTATGGACACGAAATTGGATTTCGTGACGGATATGTCTGAATCTAGAGAGTCTCACTAATGAAATATACTCGTAGAGCACTATGTCAACATTTATAAATAATATTGATTATTTATAAGTCGTTTAAAGGTTAAACACAAAATACATGTGAATGGACCCAATAGTCATTTCCTAATTTTTGTGTATTTGCATTTAATGATAGATTTTATCAAATACACATTAATTAATTGTCAAATTGAGATATTTGACTAATATCATAAATATAGATATGTATTTGATATTTAATGTAAATATAATACATATATTTAATATATTTGTATTTAAATAATTATTTAATTATTTAATTGTTAAATAATTAAATTAATTAAAAAATCTAAATATCTTTAGTTTTGATATTTAATTAAATGGCTTAAGTTGCAATTGTTGACTTATTGAATTACATTAAAGTGTTAATGATTTCAAAAACAAGTTGGCAAGTTGGCATTAATTGAAACAAAAAAAAAATATCTAGATATTTAGTATACCAATTTTCGGCCAAGGCTAAAATAAAAGGTATAAATTATTTTGCTTCAATTTAGGGTTTCATAAGTTCACAATACACAAAAATAAACAAAAGGAAGTTGAGAGAAAAGCTTGAAGGTTCAAAGGAAAAGTCTTGGAAAATCTTGGTTTTTGTAAGTATTTCCTTTAAGTCTTCAACATGGAAATTATTTCTAACATGCTTGGCATCATTTTGTGTTGCTTGGATGTTCTCTATTTTCTTATAGTTTGTGTTTATTTTTTTGTGAACTTGGATGAAAGATTGATGCATGTAAGTGAGCTTAAACTTGTTTTAAAAGCTTACTTTTGATTCTTTAAAAATCAAAGTTGTCATTCAAGAGTTAGTAAGCCACTCACTGGTGACCTAGAATTGTTCTAGAGTTATTTCAAAGTGGTGAGGCTTGTTTGGTGAAGTATTGAATGGATTAAAGTGTTGGATTTTAAAGATTTGGTGAAATTAGACAATTTGGTGAAATTGAAAAATTAGGGTTCTTAACCAACTCCAAATTTGGGGCTTTTCATATATGTGATGTATTATGGATTTTATATTATGCATGTAAAGTTTTGGGTTGATTGGATTTGATCTTGGCATGTTTTGAACAAAAGGGACCAAATTGTAATTAATTGGAAAAATGAGGTGCTCACGGCAATTTGCATATTTTTGGGAATTTGTGTGAAATCTGATATTGATGTATTGGATATGTTGAAAAATATTTTAGAAATGATTTAGAATCATCCAAAATTGTATTTGACAATTTTTGGACTAAAATGATCAATTTACAAAGTTATGGAGCAATTCGATAATTACCAAGAAATTTGATATCTTGTGTATTTTTTCGGAATTTGAGAATTGGATAATTAAAAAAATAAGTTTATTTAATTGATCCAAGAAAAATTTTGAAATCGAAAATTTTTGATTTTCCACTATTCCGCTGTGTTACCAGATTTCCGCCATAAAACCCCTATAATTACTACACTAGTCGGGTTACGAAATTTCGAACCATTACATAATGGATGAGAAATCATATTTTAAATTCGAAATTAGGAGGAAAAAGTGTTAGAAACTTACTAGGCTTGGATTGGAGCTTGAAGAAGCATCACTTTGGCATGAAAAATTTGGAAACAAAAAGTAAGTGAAATGGCGTGAAAGAGGGAGTCCCAAATTCATTTTTTTTAGCTTCGATTTAGCAACTTTCTCTTAGAAAGAACGTGAGAGAGAATATGAAGTTTTGAGGGAGTTCTAGAGAACTCTTGAATCTTTTTTTTTTTTTGTTCTTTTGAAGATGAAGGGGACATTGTGTTGGGGTTTTGGGCGAAGGGCGCGGCGGAAGTGCGGTTCGGGCGAAATCGTAATTTTAAAACTTTTTTCAAATTACCGAACAAATTATTCAATATCAAATATGAATAATTTATTCATATTTCACCTAAACATATTTATTCGATATCAAATAACGACATAAATAGCAAAGAAACGTCGCGAAACTTTTACGAAAACGTTTTTCCGCAAATTGACGCAAAACACGTTTTTGACCGAACCTGTCACCCAACACTTATGGGGACTGCCCAGGTCAGCCCCAATAGTGTTAAGGTAGTTCATGGACTGTCCGAACAATGACAAATTCACTGTTTGGACAGCTGTCACCCGGTTGGCTCAAAAGTCACCCGATAACGTCATTTTTGGCCGTTTTCGCTTATTTCAACTCCGAAACAATTTCCGGCAATTGTTCCAGCACCCAAAACACATCCAATACATTCAAATGACATCATTTTCATCACCAAAATAGAATCAATTCTAGATCTGATCCAGAACAGAAAATTATCAAATTTCATGCTTTAAATCCAATTTTTCAAGATTAATCCAATTAATAAAAACACCAATCAAAGTCACCACACATGAAGCACCCAAGAATAATTATAGGTATTACAAGAGTGGTCATAACACTCTAGAATAGCAATATATCATCAAATGAATAAATTGGACTAATATTACCATAATATCAACCAAATAACTTCACACATGCATTAACAGTTCCAAATCCATCCTCCAAATCCAAAAGCCTCAAATTCTAAGAAAAAGAAGAAACCCTAGAATCCATCTAGACAATCAAGAACATGAAACAAGCTTTCAAAACTTAAGGAGATTGAAGATTACCTTTAATCCTTTATTTTCCAAAAGCTTTTCTTGATTTTTTCTTCATTTTCATCCTTGGATCATCAAGAATAATTTGAGAGTATTTGGAGGTTGTAGTTTCGGTCATGGATTCCATTGAAAGCCAAAAGAAAAAAATTTCAAATAAAAAATAGAGATGACTGACTCTAGGGGGTGTTTTGGTTATTTGTCACATTTAATCCAATTAAATAAATCAAACTTTATATTAACAAATCATATTTGCACACATAAAGTTTAATTAAATCATGACATGTGTTACTAATAATAATTAAACATTTTTCATCACATTTATGAAAAAGTTTATCAATTAATTATTCAAATATTTAACATTTAAATATTTAAATAATTAATTAATATAATTATTATTTATTTATTTATTTATTTACTTTAAATATCAAATACCTATATTTATGGCATGTGTCAAAAACTCATTTGACAATTAATTAATGTGTATCTAATCAAATTATGTATCAAATACAAATACACAATGATTATTAAAATGCCAAAATCCCTAATGCATGTGTTATCGTTTAACCGATTAAACGATCCGAATTAACTCATTTAATCAGGTGAAGTATTATGAATAATCCATATTATTCATAACGCATTTCCCAAGTGCTCACCCACTCATGAATTATGACGACCACAGATAATCTCGCTAAACTATGCAAGTCGAGGTCATTGCATACGTATAATCCCTATGTCACAGGCTATCCATATTATACATGGGATATAGATAAGAACGTCAAATCCGTATGGTATAATATAGTCGACTTTCAATTTACGATCTCTAAATAACACTCGGAACTGATTTTCGAAGTTATACCACAGCCATGAATTTACTAGATCGTAAACATGTGAGGATGCCAATCCCCTGTACACAGGACTGACGGATTCTATCTTGATACACACTGGATATTATGAGCATCAGTCCACACCCAACGAACAGGCGGAGGTCTGATCTCAATAGATCGGTGGACTGCCATCAAAGTATGGAGGATAACTCATATATCCCATTGTGGTCTCTCAAGTCGAATGACCACTATACTCGCTCAACTCGAGAAGATTCCTATTGACGTTGGTGTACCATCTATTAGGAAATCTTCAGTGAGTCGTTCAGTGTTTATCAAATAAACACCTACATGTCTATACGAGTCTCCCGAGACTCATGGTTCATTGGGATAAACCATAGGACCAAGTGATGATATATGACATGTACTAGTCTCATCGAATTTTACTAACCGACCCGTGTTAGTAAATCTTGACCAGGAACTTTATTTAAGGATATACAACTTATAATGATGTTTCCCAATGTCAATTAAAAACTACGTTGTAACTGCGTACTACGTTGTAAATCCTAAGGTCATTGTCTAATATACACATATCACTAAACCAGATTTAGTTTCAATCTAATCGTAATTAGATATCTAATCGCAAATAGATAGAATTTCTGTATAAAAGACAAGAGGTGCTACCATTAAATAAGTAATATTATGGAAAAAAAGAATTGCTCATATTCATGAATCAGACATAAATACGATCCGGATTGGCACTCCGAGCACCAACCCTAACAATTGGAAAAATGAATTTTAGGTTTCAGCCTTAGACTTAATAGCTCACGATATTCCTTGAGGATAGATAACCCTTTAATAGATTTCCTTTTAGGATAGACATATACATGTCGGGCGGGGGTAACCATAATTGGAACTTAATCTTAATGAATTCAGGTAACTTGGTTGACATAGACATATGATTAATTGGGTTACACTGGGTATTTGCATCTGACCATCGACAGAGGATTTTGCATAATTTCGTGTTCCAGGTTAGTAAACCAATATATTACACAAACATGAGATAACTACTTCATCTTTAAAAGATATTGGAAAGATTCACAACCCTGGATAGTTTAATAATATTGAATTTTCTTTAATCTACTTCCGCGCTGTTTTTACTTTTTTAAAATTTAAAGTCATCATCCAAACAAACAACCAATCCATTAGATACTTGTAGAAATTTGGCTTCATAAATTAATAGCTTAGGTATTAAGTCCTCGTGGTATCGATACTTTTTATACTACTTGAACGATACGTGCGTTTGCGTTATACACGTGTGATTACGCCGGTCAAGTTTTTGGCGTCGTTGCCGGGGACTTATTTATCTTTTACTATTAGTTTTGAGGTTAGATACATGTACTTGTATCTAATTTCTTTTTACTTATTATTTCTGTTTTCTTGTGTTTCAGGTTCTCAGACACTACATGAGACGAACCAGAAGCTTTGAAATTCGACCGCTTGACCCATAAATTGAAAGAACCATCGGACAGTTGAGAAGGGAAAGACGAGAAGGCCAAGAAGCATTGATCAACGTGGAACCTTAACCTTTGGAAGTTGCACCACCAATTCCTATTCGAGACAGAACTATTCTGGTGGTTGACGGCTTCATTTCATGTATTGTACTTCCTCTCTTACCAGCAAATGCGTGTGACATCAAAACATGCATTCAGATGATACAACAGTCAGTTCAATTTGGGGGGAATGCAACTGAAGATCCTAACGCCCACATCAGCAACTTCCTGGAAGTTTGCGGCACTTTCAATTACAACTGAGCGGCTGAAGAAGCAATGAGACAGCGTGTTTTCCCATATTACTTGAAAGACAGAGCTAAAGCTTGGCTACATTCACTACCAGTAGGTTCCATTACAACTTGGAACACTCTAGCCACCTAATTCCTTGCAAAGTACTTTCCACCAGCCAGAATTACAAAAAATGAGGAATGATATCACATCATTTGTACAACATGACTCAGAATCCCTCTGCGAAACTTGGGAAAGGTACAAAGATTTACTCAGAAAATGTCTTCACCATTAGATTGCAAAGTAGCTACAAGTCCAGACCTTCTATAATGGACTTTCTGGATTAATGAGAACCACAATTGATGCTACTGCATGAGGAGCTTTAATGGAAAAAAGAGAAGATCGGGCCTGAGACCTAATTGAATAAATGGCCAACAACAATTCCTTGTGGCCAACAGAAATGAGCATGATCCAAAGAATTGCTGGAATTTATGAAGTTGGAGCCAACATAGCAGTGAATGCCAAGCTGGATCAGATATGCAAATTCATGGAAACTCTTAGCATGCAAGGTAATGATGGATCCACAAGTTCACCATATGGAGGAGCACCAGAGACAAACTAACATAAAAAGACGGTGAATTATGTCAACAATTTCAACAGACAGGGGAACAATCCATATTCCAACACCTACAACTCAAGGTGGAGGAATCATCCCAATTTTGCATGGAGTAACAATTCAGGGCAAAAGAACTATCCACCACCTGGATTCCAACAATAAAACAAAGACCATGAGCATGAAAAGAACCAGGAATAGCAGAAGTGCTAGCTCAGTTAAAAAAATATGATGCTATGTTTCAGAGCCAATCAGCTTCTATTAAAGCACTGGAGAATCAAATTGGACAACTGGCCAATGTTCAGAGTTACAGACCGCCAGGTAACCTTCCTAGCAACACAGAACCGAATCCAAGGAAACGAGGGAATGAGCAATGTCAAGCCATTACATTGAAAAGCGGTACTGAAATCAACAAAGATGTTAGAATCAAGACATCTATTGAAGAAGTTCCAAAAGATGCAGTTCCACAGATGGAGGAAAAAGAAGCAAAGGAAAAAGATCAAGAAATAATCACTTTACCTCCACTTTTTCCACAGCGTCTTCAGAAAAATAAACTGGACAATCAGTTTGCTCGATTCTTAGAGGTCTTCAAAAAGATGCATATCAACATTCCATTTGCAGAAGCGTTGGAAGAAATACCCAGCTATGTCAAATTCATGAAAGACATTCTTTCACAAAAGCGGAGATTGGGAGATTACGAGACAACATCATTGACAGAAGAGTGCAACACCACCATTCAGAGGAAACTTCCTCCAAAGTTGAAAGATTCTGGCAGTTTCACTGTCACATGCACCAATGGAGAACATTACATCGGTAAAGCTTTATGTGATTTATGTGCAAGTGTTAATTTGATGCCTTTTTCGATTTACAGGAAATTGCAAATTGGAGAAGCAATGCCACCTCAGTTTCTCTGCAACTTGCTGATCGAACGCTCACATTTCCGAGAGGTGTAGTTGAAGATGTGCTGGTCAAAGTCGACAAACTCATTCTCCCACCAGATTTCATTATCTTTGACATGGAAGAAGACAAAGATGTATTTATCATCATGGGGAGGCCATTCTTGGCTACAGGTCAAACTGTTATTGATGTGCAAAACGGAGAACTAACCATGAAAGTACATGACTAAGAAGTTACCTTCAATGTTTTCAAAGCCATGAAATTCCCAAGTGATGAAAATGAAGAGGAATGTTTCAGAAATGATGTTGTGGATAGTATCATCCAGGATACTGATGCAATGCCACTTCCCACGGATAAACTTGAAGCTTGCATCACCAACATGACTGACAACGAGCTAGATACTGAAATTCTGTAATGTATCAACTATCTTGACAAGCCCTTTCACTTCAAATCGACACCACAAGTGAAAAGTCTGGAATTACCGAAAAATGAGTGAATCAAGCATTCGATTGAAGAACCGCCACAGCTAGAGCTAAAGATACTGCCAAGCCATCTCAGGTATGCATTCTTGGGAAACTCTTCTGAAATACCTGTGATTATTTCTTCTTCGCTAACATTTGAGCATGAAGAAAAGTTGATGAGAGTGTTACGAGAACACAAGAAAGCCATTGGTTGGACTATAGCAGACATTCGAGGCATTAGTCCATCATTTTGCATGCACAAGATTCTGATGAATGACGGGTACAAACCTACAGTGGAGCATCAATGGAGACTAAATCTAATCATGAAGGAGGTCATGAAGAAAGAAATTATCAAATGGTTGGATGTTGACATCATCTACCTCATCTCTGACAGCACTTGGGTGAGTCTTATGCAATGTGTACCAAAGAAATGAGGAATTACTGTAGTCACAAATGAAAAGAACGAGCTGATTCCAACAAGAACGGTGACTGGATAGAGAGTATGCATGGACTACAGGAAGTTGAACAAAGCAACAAGGAAATATCATTTTCCGCTGCCATCCATTGAACAGATGCTAGATAGATTGGCGGGACATGAATTCTATTATTTTCTGAACGGATACTCGGGGTACAATCAGATAGCCATCGCCCTAGAAGATCAGGAGAAAACGACCTTTACATGTCTGTATGGTACTTTTGCTTTCCGCAGGATGCCATTTGGACTATGTAATGCTCCTGCCACATTTCAACGTTGCATGATGGCCATCTTCTCAGACATGCTGGAACAAAGTATGAAGGTTTTTATGGATGATTTCTCTGTGTTTGGAGATTCTTTCGACCACTGCTTGTAAAATCTGGAACAAGTGTTACAAAGATGCGAAGATACCAACTTGGTACTCAACTGGGAGAAATATCACTTCATGGTGCAATAAGACATCGTTCTGGGACATCGGATCTCACAAAAGGAATCGAGGTAGACAAGGCAAAGATCGAAATAATTGAAAAACTACCTCCACCAACATCTGTCAAATGGATTCAGAGTTTTCTCGTACATGCTGGCTTTTACAGGAGATTTATCAAAGACTTATCAAAGATTGCTAAACCTCTGTGCAATATTCTGGAGAAAGATGTGTCTTTTAACTTCACCAAAGAATGCCATGAAGCTTTTGAGATCTTAAAAAAAAAGTTGGTCTCTGCTCCCATCATAGTAGCACCAGACTGGACCCTTCCATTTGAGGTGATGTGCGATGCTAATGATTTTACTGTAGGTGCAGTTTTGGGACAACGCAAAGAAAAATTTTTCCATACCATTTACTATTCCAATAGAACTCTGAATGAAGCTCAACTCAACTATACAACCACTGAGAATGAGTTTCTTGTAGTTGTGTTTGCTTTTGATAAATTCTGCTCCTGTCTGCTGGGTCCCAAAGTAGTGGTCTACACAGATCATTCAGTAATCAAATACCTGATCGCAAAGAAAGATGCCAAACCCAGATTGATCTATTGGATACTTATATTACAAGAATTTGAAGTGGAGATCAGAGACTGGAAAGGGACAGAGAACCAAGTGGCAGATCACTTATCGAGGCTCGAGAATGGAGAAACAGATGGCAATGAACTGACAATCAAAGAAACCTTTCCAGATGAACAATTGTTTGCCATAAAACAACAAGATGTTCATTGGTATGCTGACTATGTAAAATACATAGTATCGGGAAAATAGTCGTTAGAATGTACAACTCATCAACGAAAGAAGTTTTTCAAAGAAGTCAAGCACTATGTCTGGGATGAGCCGTACATGTTCAAACATTGTGCTAATCAATTATTGAGACGTGTTCCACATGAGGAGGTCAATAATGTTCTGCAGCATTGTCATTCATCACTATACGGCGGACACTTCAGCGAAAATAAAACTGCAGCCAAAGTCCTACAGTGAGGTTTGTTCTCGCCCACTCTTTTTAAAAATGCTTACTTATTTTCTCTTCAAACAGGTGCCAGAGAACGGGAAATATTTCGAGGAGAAATGAAGGACCACTGCAAAACATTCTGGAAGTGGAGATATTTGATGTATGAGAGATTGATTTTATGGGACCCTTTGTTCCATCATTCGGAAACATGTACATACTAGTTGCAGTAGACTACGTCTCCAAATGGGTTGAAGCAATTGCACTACCATCAAATGATTCAAAAGTGGTGATAAAATTCCGTAAAAAGAATATTTTCACTCACTTCGGAACACTTCAGGTAATTATCAGTGATGAAGGCACACATTTCTGCAACAGATACTTCGATGCACTCATATCATAATACGGAGTTACTCATAAAATTGTCACTGCCTACCATCGGCAGTCAAATGGACAGGTTGAAGTTTCAAACAGAGAGATCAAAAGAATCTTAGATAGAACCATTGGATCAACAATAAGAGACTGGTATACAAAACTGGATGACGCATTATAGGCCTACCGGACAACTTACAAGACACCCATTGGTATGTCCCCATATCGAATGGTGTTTGGGAAAGCTTGTCATCTACCAGTGGAGCTTGAACATAAGGCATATTGGGCACTGAATAAGTTAAATCTTGATCCACAAGCAGCAGGAGAGAAAAGACTCCACCAACTCAAAGAATTGGAGGAATTTCGCCTACAGGCTTATGAGAATGCCAAACAGTATAAAGAAAAGACCAAGAAATGCCATGATCGAAAAATAGTACGCAGACAACTGGAACCAATGCAGCATGTATTGTTATACAATTCAAGGTTGAAACTTTTCCCTGGAAAGTTGAAATCAAGGTGGTCAGGTCTATTTGTGATCACTCAGGTTTTACCATATGGAACTGTTGAGTTACTTGATCCCAACACCAATGAAACATTCAAGGTTAACAGTCAACGTGTCAAACACTACTGGGGAGAATCATTTTAGGGACAAAAGAAAGTGTCACACTTTCAGATCCAGCCTAACGTTCGGGCAGTCATGTCTAGCTGACGACGTTAAACATAGCGCTAACAGGGAGGCAACCCATGCAAATTGTGTATATATTTAGATTTGGTATGTTTATTTTTGTGTGTTTCATTTGTGTAGGTAAAGTCACATTTCAGGATGGAAGACGTTCTAGCAAATCTTCACAAGCAATTTCCTTCTCTCCCTCAAAACTCTCTGATGAAAGTCTACAAAGCTCGCTTGGAACAAATGAGACTGTTGATGATCAAAGGTATTCCTAATGACATTCGTTGGATTATTGAAGCACGAGTCTGATTGGCAGGTGAGTCTTCTGACTCTTTTATTTCATATCTGTCTGGTTTAGGAAGAAGCACCTATGTTAAAAAAAGAAGAGCTAAAAGAATGGGTGTTTGCTATAAATGTGCTTGCATGACATGTAATACTCGTTGTCGTTCTTTAGGAATGGTGTCTGAAAACCGTGAAGATAAAATTAAATTAATTAGGGATGACTTGAGTAATGAGTCTTTAGATGACATATCTAAGACTCTTGAGACGTATTCCAGTGTATATGTGCATCATGCAATTCACATGTTATATACACAATTTCGAAAAGAAAGACAACAATTAAGTCTCGGGAATATGACTTTAAAAGAATCTGTTTGCCAATTTATAAGAAAATTGGATGGGAAGCTTGTCCCTGACGCATAGACGTCATTCAAGCCGTTATTTCTTGTAAATATTATTTTCTTTGTCTTTAACTAATAATTGTGATTTGTTTTGTTATTTTCTTTTATTTTCTCCAACATGATCCAGACTTTTTGACCTTTCACGAAATATTTCATTGTTTAACTAATAATTGTCATTTCGCAGGTACTAATGCTATTATTACTCACCCTTTTCAGGTGTTATAAATTCAACTCATCATTGCACTTTTGAATCTAGATTTGAGAAAGAAACATATAAAAATGGAAGCTACTTCAAGAAGACGAGTTGTAAACATCTGTGTGTTTTGCGGTACTAGTGTTGGTTCTAAGCCAGAATTCGTTGCGGCAGCACAGGAATTGGGTCGAGTCATAGCTGAAAGGAATATGCATTTAGTATATGGCGGTGGCAATCTTGGACTAATGGGGATTATTTCAAGTGATGTACATGAATGAGGCAGTCAAGTCTTGGGAATCATCCCAAAATCCTTGACAGAGGCGAATCTTATAAGACCATCAAACAGAGAGGAACTTATTGCGCCAGGTATGTCTGAACGACTGGTTGAAATGATTAAGCGTGTTGATGCTTTTATTGCTTTGTCAGGGTCTTAGGTACGATGGAGGAAATTTTTACAGTAATATCTTGGGCGGACTTGAACATACACCAGAAACCGATTGGATTGTTTACTATTGATGGATTTTATGATTTTCTTTGTGTGTTTCTTGATGATGCCCAGAGAAATGGGTTTGTGTCAAAACATGTAAAAGAACTCATCTTCACTGTCAGAATTGCCCAAGATTTAATTGATCAAATCTTAGCCTTTGAACCAAAAATTGACCCTATCATTTCCAAGATAAACTGGTCTGATAATGATCGTGGTAAGAAGCGTCAGATAAATCTGGATCTTAACCTTTAATTTTCATTTTAGATGTAAAATTTCAGCTAACCATGTACTATTTTCTAAACTATTATTCTACTTTTTAAGACATTGGGGACAATGTCTCATTTAGGTTTGGGGGAGGGGAATAGTTAACTAATATCTTATTTTTATTGTGTTATTTTTATTTGATTTTTAGTCAAAATTTTTCAAAAAATTTACAAAAATTTAAAAAATATTTTGTGTTTTTGTGTTTTTAATTTGATTAATCAGGTGAAATCGTTGTGAGATAGTTGTGTAAGGAATTTCACTCCTGAGACGTATCTCAACCTATTTCGTAACAAATTAATTTTTATTTATTTCAGTTTGAATTACTTAATTTATGAATTCTCCATAATACTGATTAAAATGGATCTTCATATGTTCAGTTGACAGGTATTATCAACATGCATGGTAACATACGGACATGAGTTGTAATTGAAAAAGTTTGTAATATTCAGTGCTCTAGTTTAATTGGAAGAAACATCTAGAAAAGCGATGGGATAAAAAAAAGATATGAGATCCGAGTTATTAAGTCTGTATGGGTGTTTTAACACCTAGTGGCTAGTGCCCTTAAACCAACTGGTTTTGGAGTCACTGGCCCAAAGATCGCTACATGGATCGAAGATGTTATAAAAAATAATATATATATATATATTTGAAATCCGAGTAATTAGGTCCGCATGGGTGTCTTAACACCTAGTGCCCTAAAGCGTTACATGGATGGATGATATTGTATATAAATAAATAGAAAAATCAGAAAAATATTTCATTGCTTAAAAAAAGGTGTGAATTCTGATATAACTTTAGGACAAAAATATTACTCTTTTTTCAACTACACTTATGAATATTGTGGGCACAATAAGTTGATTAATATTTTGTTGATTGCGTATATAGAGAATGGTAAAAATAATCGGAGAATTTACTTATTCGGTAATTTAGAAAGAAAGAAAACAACTTTTAACTTGGATAATGAGTTTCACATGTTTAGTCACTAACTTCTTTATTCTATTTTCTTTTGTTTTTTTTGCTTTTGTGTGCATTAGTTTTATTATATTTTTGCTTTTGTGTGCATTAGTTTGACGTTTGTGGGTATCGTCGATGTAAGCCTTCAAGAGACTACAACTCGTCCACTAGGGACACCTAGGGGTTTAAAGGCTTGTTGTATACATTAAATGCAACCGTGATCCATATGAAAGTGGCTTATTTTAATTTTATTTTAAAGATGTTTATGTTATTTTATTTTGTTGTTTTGCTCGAGGACTAGCAAAATATTAGGTTTGGGGTGTGATGAGTGGTAAATAGATCCCTATTTCCCACTCAATTGACTTAATTTTTTTTGCATAGTTTCTTGAGTTTTGTGAATATTTTGATGTGTTTTGTGGTATTTTGTAAATAAATAAAATAACAGGACTCTCTGGAGGCAATTCGGGGCCAAAACAGTGGAAACGGACAAAAAAAGCAGAAATATAAATTTCCTATTAAAATGCACCGTTTTGCTAAAATGCGTCGTGCTAAAATACGTCATCTGCTAACGTGTGCTGAATCTGCTAACGTGCGCCGGACACGTTTCACCATCACATGCTTCTGACACTCATCATTGAAAATGCATCATTGATTACGTCATGCTGACGTCAGCAACGCGACGTGCCAAGCTTTCGGTGTTGCGACGCCGAGCCAATAATTCATTTAATCATTCAAGCGATGCCACGTGTCACCATCTCGCGAAGCTCAAGCCACGTGTCAACAATCTACGGCGCGTCACGACACACAATGTTCCACACGTCGCGACGCGTGAGGCCAAATTTTGCCTATAAATTGAGGCCGAATTTCAGAATTCATTTCATACTTTCTTCTAAGGAATTCCTTAAGAATACTAAGAAGATTGTATATTGTTTGTTTATTTACAGCTTTCTGTATTTAATTTTATTTACTTTTACGCAATAGTACTTTCCTTTCTTTACTTTTCAGTTTTTACTTTTACGCAATAGTACTTTCTTTTCTTTACTTTTCAGCAATGATGAGGTAACTCCCCCTGTTGGGGTGAAAAGTAAAGCTTTTATTACTAATACTTAGATTAATCTCCATTAATTATAATATATAAACTATTTAAAACCTGACTTAATAAGGATACCACATTTATGGTCGGTTGGACTTAATGAAATTGGTTTTAACCTGACTAAACTGGATACCGCTTGTATGGTCGGTTGGTAATTATCATAAATTTGACTTAATCAAGATACCGCCTATATGGTCGAGTGGTAATTATCACGTAAAGTTAATATATTATAATAAGGGAGATATCTAAAATATAAGTAATAAAAGTGGATCCTATAACCCCGACATTTTCTTTTATTATACTTTTACCTTTTTAATTTCCAGCATTTACTTTATGTCATTTACTTTATTTACACTTTTACTAGCCTTAGATATGTGTTGTAACTAAATCTGTTATATAGGGTTGTGATGAATTCCAATATCACCGGTTTATAAGGGGTTATTTTATGTCGTGGGTACTATAAATGTTTACTTATTAAGTCTTAAACTTAATGCTTCTTGTTAACTGGCCATTTATAAGATTGATCTGGTAAACTTAAAATAAATTTGACAAATAAATTTTAGGTCTCAGCTTTAGACTTAATACCCCATGATCTTCCTTGAGGATAGATAACCATTTAATAGATTTCCTTACAGTATAGACATATACCAGTCGGGCGGGGGTAACCATAATTGGAACTTAATCTTAATGAATTCAAGTAACTTGGTTGACATATACATATGATTAATTGGGTTACACTGGGTATTTTCATATGACCATCGATAGAGGCTTTTGCATAATTTCGTGTTCCAAGTTAGTAAATCAATATATTACACAAACATGAAATAACTACTTCATCTTTAAAAGATATTAGAAAGATTCACAACCTTGGATATTTTAATAATATTGATTTTTCTTTAATCTACTTTCACGTTGTTTTTACTTGTTTTAAATTTAAAGTCATCATCCAAACAAACAACCAATCCATTAGATACTTGTAGAAATTTGGCTTCATAAATTAATAGCTTAGGTATTAAGTTCTCGTGGGAGCGATACTTTTTATACTACTTGAACGATACGTGCGCTTGCGTTATACGCGTGTGATTACGCTGGTAATATATATATATATATATATATATCTTTTAAACCATTTTACTATTTATAATATCTATATTTTTATAAATATCAATATATTTTTTATTTCCATCTATATAAACCGTAAATAGAAATGTGAATATATTTAAAAAAAATTAAAAAATTAAAACTTAAATGGGTAATAGGAAGATGATGAGAATTTTACCCAATCCTCGTTCCCTCCCCAAATAATAAATGAGTATTAAATTTTATCGTCCGACATTATTTTTTTCAATTTTTCATCCCCAATCATTTCCCCAATTGAAGAGGGTCCCCGAATACCTCTGTCCATTTGGGAATTTCTACCATCCCTATGTATAACCCCATTCATTCCATTGTTGAGTTTACAAATATTTTGTTTTACCAAATTTAAAGCATATAAGACTTCTTTTCTAGTTTTCTTGGTCTATTATTGTTTGTGCGCCTTGAGCTCTTTTATTATAATCTATTGTGACAAATATAATTTTACTTTTAATTTAAAGGTAAAAAACCCTTTTGAGATTGCTTTCAAATTCTTTAAAGTAAATTAGTTTGTAATTTAAGTTTTTTTTTTTTTATATAAAAGAAATGTTAATCAACTATCTGAGATAGGATTGAAATACTCATTTCTATATAAATAAATCACTCATCTATAAGTAATTTGGGCTAAGCTTTTGGTGGCCCAATGAAATCATAACACACTCGAATTGTTATTTGTTCATGGGAAATCCAATTGGGCAGTTCCATTATTCAAAATTTGCCACATTATATTGTTTATTGTTATTTGGCAAATTAGCCCCTCGCCCGGTCCGGCCCAATCAGACTTTAGCTCGGCCCGGTCTTTAAAAAACCTGACCTGGCCGGCCAAAAATAAATAAAAAATAATAATAATATATTAATTAATTAATAGATATTTTTATTTTTTTTACTATAATACAAGTCTACATATATACAATCTGAAATCTAATGGAATACTGAATTCATATCATTTACAGCACACCTATAATCCTAGATTTATTTAAAGACGAGATATATACTCCCACTCAAATATGAGGAGAAATATACTCCCAAATAGGGAGAATTGAGTCCCCGCGTCTGTAGGGACTTGAACTCATGCTCTCCCACTTTGGAAAGCACAAATCCACCACTGGGCTATGAGCCCCTGTGGCTATATTTTTTGATTCTTAAGTTGATGCATATTTTTTTGAGGAATCAATACTCTATTTTTGTTGATATATTTTAGTATAAAATTTTGATTATTAATAATTTTGTGAAAATTACAAAAAAAAAAAAAAAAAAAAAAATTGGGCCAAAAAAACTTGTGCCCGACCTTGCGGGGTCATGCAGGCCCGACAAAATGCCGGCTCGAGCTTTTCCCATACTCAGGCATTTTTTTGGTTGGCCAGGCTCCAAGTCGGGCTTCTCAAAACCTAGGCTCGACCCGGCCCATTGCCACGCATAATTGTTACAATCAAGTATGGCTTGAGATATCCCACATAAATAATCGGTTGGTTCTCCTGAATTAAAATTAAAATTAAAATTATGAGCTCGAAATTCAAGAAAAGTTATTATTAATTGTAATAAGGAAGTCATCAAAAACAGCTAATTTCAATTTATTTTAATTACTTATACTATAAACTTTTGTATCATATCACCCCAATGAAATTCTACTTAAGATGATATTATATCAGCTTTCATATTTCAGCAATAATTTGGTCATAAATGTTGCATATATATAATAATCTAATAAATTTCAAATATAACAATGTGCAAAAAAATTTATAATATAATTATTCTAATCAACACAACTATACCAATATAAGCTTTTCATGAGATGTAATCATTATTTAGATAATTTAAAATGCAATAAAATAAAAATAATCATAAAAAATAAAAATATTTTATGAAATTAATCATCACTAAACAAAAAATAAATTAATAATGTAACAAATATAAAATATAAAACAACAACGTAACATTATTACTTATTAGACCAAAAAAATAAAAAAATCAAATTATTATGTTAATTTGATTCAGTTCATTTTTTTTAATTAAAAAATTGACCTAATTTATTTCGGGTTGTTTTTTAAAAAAGCAAACAATTATTTTTAAAATTAAAAAAATGATCGGTTTGGTTCAGTTTTTTTATTTAGGTTTTTATTTCCACTCGTAAATTCTATATATAGAGTCTGACACTGACAAACGCGAGAATGGGTTGTCACATGCTCTTAACAAATTTATACCATTTGTAATTTTCCACTTCCTAAGATGACAAAATACAAATCCGGACTTATATTAAATTTTATGAATTCATATGCGGATATTATCTGTGCGGATTTTTGGATATGCAAAAAGATCTATAATTTTATTTTTTAAAATTATTTAATTTTATACATCCATATTACATATTAAAATAAGATAACATTCATAATTATATTATATCAATTTAACATCCAAAATAAAATATACAATTTAAAATCAATCCAAAATAACATAATTATAAATATAAAAAGAATATAAAACTATAAAAAATAGTTTTATTTATTTTGTTATATTATTTCAGGATATCATTCAGATTCATTTGAATCCGGATCCGTACGGATCTTTAAAACTTAAATCCAAATCAGTACTAGATCAAAATATTGTTGACGTCCCTATTGTTCATGTAGTAAATAATTCAATTATTCATTGTTTGGATGGAGAAGAGATATGTCCATTAGATGATATCCTGTAGGGACATGTCCTCCAAATGATAATAACATGTCAAATGCTTCCAACGGATGCATGGGAGGGGTATAACCCTTTAAAGGGTTGTACCTCAACCCAAATGGTGCCCTTCAGGCACCATTCCATGCCTTTATAAAGAGGCATTCATGTTGATTTTCAGAGGTAACAGAAGCATCTGAATTTAGAGTCACATTTTCATTGATTTCTAGTGAGAGAGTCCCACCATATTCCAAGTTCAAACACTTGTTAATGAGTGTTCCTTGAACAAGAAGCATCCAATGAATCCTGTGAGAACATTGGCTATTTCGAATCCGTAAAGCACCAGAGACGGATGCTAATAAGTTATTAAGGATAGAGAGATCTCGACTTAGATTCGTCATCACAATTTCCAGGTTTTTCTTTATTCTAAAAGATTTAGGGTTTTTCATGTAAAAGTATATCTACATTGATTTTATGTTCTGGATCTGTTTGTTGCATGTTTGTTTACTGTTTAATGACATAAAACCTACCAACAATCTTAAGAACTTATTAACTAGTGTTGTTAAATAGTAAATCGCATGCGTAGTTAAGAAAATTTCTGGAAAAATACTGTATGTGCATGAAAAATACGTAGGGCGTTCGAACGTCTGACGAACGCGAAGGCAAAAATCTGAAATTTCGTAAGAACTTTCGAACACGTATTCAAACGCAAATCGAACGCAGACCTTCTGACTGAGTTCGTTCGCACGCGTCCTAAACGCAACTCGAACGCAAACTCTCTGGAATTATTCTGTTCGAACGCGTTCTCGAACGCTATACGAACGTGAACTCTCTTGAATTATTCCGTTCGAACGCGTTCTCGAACGCTATACGAACGTGAACTCTCTGAAACACTTCGTTCGAATGCGTTCTCGAACGCAACACGAACGTACACACACTGGACAGTCTCATTCGAACGTAGATACAAATGCGACACTAACGAATCTGTCCTGGAATTGTTAATAAACTGTAAAGACTTAGATTAACATAATATTAACTTAGTAATTCATATACTAAATCACATTAATCTTGGTAGTATAGATTTAGGTTATTATTAAGGTGTTCAATTATCACAAGAATACACTTAGTGATAAAGTTGAAACTTAATTGCGTGTTGCATAATTGGTTGAGAATTTAAAGTGTGATCATACACAAGTATTTCCATCCAATATTGATTGACACATACACATATATCTACACATATCGAATATTGTATTGTAAATCAAAAGTGTAATACTGAGTTTGAATTTCTAAGAGATCCTATTGAAAAATTGTTTAAAGGATATTCTGTCAAAAAAGTGATAAGAGCCTAAGTGGCCAGGGATTTAAGTGGTTACTTCAGACCCCCATCGTCCTCTGGAATATTCATTTATTTACTTTTTTTAAGAATCTTTAGTTGAAATTCAAGGACTTGTGTTTATTGGAACTACCGTCCAATAGAACAACAAGCGGTTATATAGTATATCACTTTGAACAAGATCAGTTGTTGATCGTTGTGCAATTTATCTTTTGTATACTAATTGACCCATGTTGGAATTTCCAGTTACAAATGACTAGCGGAAACATCACAGTACTTGTCTCCCATAGAGAAAAGCCGGAGAAGTTTGGTGGGGCAAACTTTAAACAGTGGCAGAGCAAAATGTTGTTCTACCTGACAACTTTGTAGTTGGCTAAATACCTTAAAGATCCTCCGGATCCTGTGGAGGGTGAATCGGAAATAGCCAAGCAACTGCGGGAAAAGACATGGTCGTCTGGCGACTTCTTGTGCAAGAACTACCTTTTGGATGGACTTGACAATACCCTGTACAATGTGTACCAAGACATGGTTTCTGCGAAGGTTCTCTGGGAATCTCTCGACAAGAAATATAAAACCGAGGATGTCGGACAAAAGAAATTTGTCGTGGGTAGGTTCAAGGACTACAAGATGGTAGATTTAAGAACAGTAATGTCTCAATTGGGTGAACTGCAGTTGATCATTCATGAAATACTGGATGAAGGTATGAAACTCTGTGAGACGTTTCAGGTTGCCACTATTATTGAAAAGTTGCCTCCATCATGAAATGACTTCAGGAGCTATCTGAAACACAAGAAGAAGTAGATGAGCCTTGAAGACCTTAGTGTTCGATTGAGAATCGAGGAGGACAACATGATGTCCAAGAGGGCCAGCTACAAGACTATGGATTTTAAGGCCAACATCGTTGAGGGTGTAAAGGGTAGCATGAAGAGAAATAACAATGGAGCTGACTCTTCCCAAGCTTACAAGAAGTTCAAGGGAAAGTGCTACAACTGTGGAAAGGGCGGTCATATGGTAAAGGACTGCAGAAACAAGAAGACTCAGGACAAGGGTAAGAAAAAGAAAAATGAGGCTCATGTCACTGAAGGTGAGCAGCTGACTGATGAGATCTCAGAGATGGACCTATCAGCAGTGGTAACCGAAGCAAATATAATTGTGAATCCGAGAGAATGATGGGTAGACACTGGGGCTACTCGTCATAGCTGTGCAGACAACAAGATGTTTTACTTATATCAGAAGGTCGATGACGGCGATCATCTGACAATGGGAAACTCGTCTACCTCTCATGTGGTTGGACAAGGCACAGTGGTTCTGAATATGACATCCAGAAATGAGCTTACATTGAAAAATGTACTGCATGTTCCAGATATTCGGAAAAATTTGGTCTCGGGCTCTCTCATTAGTAAAGCTGGTTTTAAGCTTGTTTTTGTTTTTGATAAATTTGTAATGACTAAGAATGATATGTATGTAGGAAAATGATACCTCACTGAAGGCTTTTTCAAACTAAATGTAATGACTGTCAATCGTGCTATTAATAAAGCTAAAACTTCTGCTTATATTATTGAGTCACAAAATGTATGGCATGAGAGGTTATGACATGTTAATTATGATACAATGCTTAAATTAATTAACATGGACCTTATACCTAAATTTGCAATTGATAGCCAACATAAGTGTGAGGCATGTGTTGAAGCAAAAATGCATATAACATCATTTCATTATATAGAATGATGTTCTGAACCCTTAGAACTTATACACACTGGCGTGTGTGATATGAATATTGTGCAAACAATAGGAGGTAAAAAGTACTTTGTCACTTTTATTGATGATAGCACAAGATTATGTTATGTGTATTTGCTGAAGAGCAAAACTGAAGCTATCGATAGCTTTATACATTATAAGAACGAAGTTGAAAATCAACTTGGCAAGAAAATCAAAAGAATCAGAAGTGATAGATGTGGTGAATATGTTTCACCATTTGGTGAATATTGTTTTGTGCACGGAATTATTCACGAAACCACTGCTCCTTATTCTCCTCAACAAAACGGGATTGCTGAGCGCAAAAACCGAACGTTGAAGGAAATGATGAACGTCATGTTGACAAGTTCTGGTTTACCTCAGAACTTATGGGGGAAGCCCTGCTTTCCGCGAACTACGTTCTAAACAAGCTTCCTCACAGAAGATTGCACAAGACACCATATGAGTTGTGGAAATATCACGTACCTTCATGCAAATACCTAAAAGTGTGGGAGTGTCTTGCCAAAGTAATGGTTCCTAAACCTAAGAATGTTAGAATATGACCCAAAACTGTTGATTGTATATTCATTGGATATGCTCGCAACAGTAGTGCATATCAATTCTTGGTACAAAAGTCTTAGATTCTTGACATCAATCCGAGTATGATAATTGAGTCAAGGAATGCCACATTTTTTGAAGAGACGTTTCATTGTAAGGAAAGACAAAGAACATAGTCTCTCAAAATAACGATTGATACTGTCAAAGATAGTGATCTGGTTGACCAAGAATCAGAATAACGTGCAAACGTTGAGACAATCGAACTTAGACATAGCAAAAGAGTTAGAATATCTAAGTCGTTTGGTCCCGATTTTCTGACATACTTGTTAGAGAATGAGCCTCAAAGCTATAAAGAAGCAATGTCTTCTCCGAAGGCCCCTCTGTGGAAAGAGGCTATTAACAGTGAGATTGATTCAATCCTACAGAACCATACTTGGGAGTTGGTTGATATTCCTCCAAGTTGTAAGCCACTGGGCTACAAATGGATATTCAAAATGAATATGAAAACGGATAGATCAATAGATAAGTACAAGGCAAAACTTGTCATAAAATATTATAGACAAAATGAAGGCCTTGATTACTTTGACACCTATTCACCAGTGACTCGTATCACATCGATAAGAATGCTCATAGCCATAGCAGCTATATTTGGTCTTGAAATACAGCAAATGGATGTAAAGATGACATTCTTAAATGGTGAATTGGATGAAGAGATTTACATGGAACAACCAGAAGTGATTAATGTTCCTGGACAAGAACAGAAGGTGTGCAAACTTGTAAAATACTTGTATGGATTAAAACAAGCACCTAAACAATGACATGAGAAATTTGACAAAGAGATGTTGTCGAGTGGATTCAAAACCAATGAGTGTGATAAGGTGTGTACACCAAATCAACTCAAAAAGGATATGTCATTGTGTGTCTCTATGTAGACGATATGCTGATAATTGATAGTAATCATGAAATTATTCAGTCTACCAAAAACCTGTTATCCAGCAAATTTGATATGTAAGATTTGGGAGTAGCTGATGTGATCATAGGAATTAAGATTTCTAGGACATCAGACGAATATATTTTATCTCAGACTCATTATATTTAGAAGATACTTGAGAAATATATCAAAAGGGATCTAAATGTGACTAGAACCCCTGTAGACCTAACTCTTCATCTATCAAAAAATATTGGTTCAAGCTTATCGCAATTAGAGTATTCGAGAATCATCGGAAGTCTGACGTATCTCACGAATTACACACGACCTGATATCGATCAAGCTGTGAACAAGCTTGGCAGATATACGAGCAATCCAGGACATAACCACTGGAAAGCCATAGTAAGAGTTTTGAGGTATCTGAGAGAAACTTCAAAATATGGGCTACATTACGAGAGATATCCTGCTGTTATAGAGGTATACATCGATGCTAACTGGATATCTGATACAGTGGATTCCACATCTACGAGTGAATTTATTTTCACACTTGATAGTACGGCCGTGTCATGGAAATCCTTGAGGCAAACATGTATTGTTTGGTCTACTATGGAATCAGAGTTCATAGCATTAGACACAACAGCGGAAGAAGCAGAATGGCTTAGAAACTTTCTGGAGGATATTCCTAGTTGGCCTAAACCGATGTCAGCGATTAGTATACATTGTGATAGCCAATCGGCTATTGGGAGAGCCCAAAATACAATGTATAATGGTAAGTCTCGACACATACATCAGAGACATAATACCATACGTCAACTGCTCTCAAGTGGCATAATATCGATCAATTATGTTAAGTCGAAAGAAAACCTAGCGGATGTACTAACTAAAGATTTACCTCGAGAGCAAGTTGAGAAGTCATCGAGGGGAATGGGCTTGGAGCCTATAAATTAAGAATTGTCACTGTGGAAACCCAACCTAGCTGACTGGAGATCCCAAGATCTAGGTTCAAAAGGGACAACTGAAACTTTGTGCAATTCAAAACAAGCACTGAAGAGTTTTGTACTCTTTCCCATTCCGATAATGACGCAGAGTGATGTCTGTCAATGTTAGGATAAACTAAGGCTTTTAATGATCACTATATTAGGAGATGAGTCCTAATGGGGGTAAATACATATTATCTCTTCATAGTAGATCACATATTTCAAGTAAGAAGTGAGACCGCTTCTATGAGATTTTACAGGCTGATTTTCCTAAAGTGCTTGATGAACCATGACCGTTGTTCAGGGCCGAGATGAACACAACCGTAGACGGGATAATGTTCGAAGTAAAGATGTGTGTTGGCAATTGTCTTGGTTTAACCCAACGGCAGAATAATTCAAGATTATGGGTCACTGGTTTGCCAAGTAAATCCGATTGTCATTCACTAGGAAATGTTCAAGGCGAAAGCTACATATTTCAATGCAGCTTTAGTTCACGAAAACTCTCTCAAGTGTCTGCATGAATATTTGAAGAATTGTGAGGGATTGTAGTAAATTCTTCAATTATTACTTGTTTGGATGGATGAGGGACATGTCTCTTGGATTGTATCTTGTAGGGACATGTCTTCCAAATGATAATAACATGTCAAAGGCTTCCAATGGATGCATGAGAGTGGTATAACCTTTTAAAGGGTTGTACCCCAACCCAAAGGGTGCCATTTAGGCACCATTTCATGCCTTTATAAGGAGGCCTTCGTGTTGATTTTCAGAGGTAACAGAAACATCTGAATTTAGAGTCACATTTTCATTGATTTCTAGTGAGAGAGTTCCACCATATTCCAAGTTCAAACATTTGTTAAGGAGTGCTCCTTGAACAAGAAGCATCCCAGGAATCATGGGAGAACATTGGTCATTTCGAATCCGTAAAGCACCAGAGATGGAGGCTAATAAGTTCTTAAGGACAGAAAGATCTCGACTTGGATTCGTCATTATAATTTCCAGGTTTTTCTTTATTCTAAAAGATTTAGGGTTTTTCATGTAAAAGTAGATCTACATTGATTTTATGTTCTGGATCTGTTTGTTGCATGTTTGTTTACTGTTTAATGACATAAAACCTACCAACAGTTCACGTATGTGTGATGTGAAAATATTTTGCCCTTGCAGTTGCAGATACCTAAATTCGAGTAATCGTAAAGGACAAGTGTTTGTAAAGAGTAAGTGTTAGTGTTTAGTGGATAGGTTTTTCACCCTCATCTAATTTTTATTTTAATTTTTAAAAAAAAATTATTAACAATTTGATTAAAAAACTTAAAATATCCATCAAGGTTGGAAGAACCTAACAAGAAAGCAATAGAATGATGTTTTTTTTCCCTCAAATGATGTGGTTTGGTGGTGTAAGGTAATGATCTAACCTTGAAGTTATGAGTTCGAATTCAGATAATGTGTTTCTTGTAAGAGTATGAGACAATCGATGATTTTATCAGGTCAATTTAGACCCGTAAAGAATGATTTGGCGGCACGATTTTCAACGAATTCAAAAAATAAATATATTTTTTTTTTTTTTGTATTCAAGTACATGATGCAGATTTTTCGCAATAAAAATGGAAGTGTATACTAAATACTTTTCAAATATGTCAATATCAAAGTTGCTGAAATTTATGTTGCATTATTTGATGTCACAAGACATAACATGTAAAATTATATTGAACTTGGTTAAACATAATTAGAAAGTAGTTGATATAGTAACCTTTTTTTTGAACTAATACCAACCCCACGTTGAAATTTGAAAAATCTTGCCTTTACAAGGAAAAAAAAATACAAAGCGTCACCAAATTCGCCAGTTGATGGACTAGGTCTAGTATCATGATGGGAAATTGATCCAATTTTAGGTCAAAACATAGCACAATTAATTGAGGATCCAAAGTTGGTTATGTGTCCTATGCCCATTTGTCAATGCTTTTAATCTCTTCAATCACTCAATTTCCTTTTGATCTATTTTAATGTATCAGGTAGGGGTGTTCAAATTTTGGGATTAATCCGCGATTCGACTCTACCTGGATGATCGATCCGGGTTTCAAAAGAAATTAAAGATTTTTCGAGTCAATCTGACCCGAAATTTATGGTATTGTAATTTGGACTAAAAAATAATTTAATGAAAAATGGGATAAGTAAGTTATATATGCATGCCCCACTCTATCTATTAATGCAAAATATCTCTTTTAATGTATCAGATTCCAATAGAATTCCGTAACTAAACTTATTAAAATGAATGACTTTTGAGAAATCTATGTGTTTCACTCATCCTTTTTTTTTTTTGCTATTATATATGGCATTTGCTTCACAAGTTAAAATATTTTAGTTTATAATTTCCTATTATACAAGTAAGATTAATATTAATTATAAGTCTTCTTCATGTGACGTGCCGTGCCGTCACAGCAACACACTCTTGCTTCATGTTCATGTATTTTTTTTTTTTTTCTTATTTAATGCATAATATTAGAAACACCAAAAAAATTTGATTCAAATGAGGAATATGAATCTATCTAAATTTGAATTTTCTAGACAAGTACAAAATTATACAAACAATTTCTTGATGATTGCAAAAAGAACATTTAATTAAATAACAAAATTACAAACAATATATATATATATATAAGTATATTGAGAAAGAAACCTGAAATCCTCAATGGTGCAAAGGGTTTGGACCAGTTGGAACAAGCCGGTTTTCGACGCCGTAACGGGGGTCGATTTCAGTTGATATTCCGGCAGCCGGTTGATGACGGTGGAGGTGTTTCCGGTGCCGGAGAAACGGGGTGAAATCAAACTTGGTAGCCATCATTAACACTTTCCTGTTGTTACTAGCAGAAGTGTAACTGGTAAAATTACTGAAGCAATAAAATGCATGAAAAAATAATAATAAAAAAACAAGAGAAAGTGTAGAGAGGCAAAGAAAAATTCTAGTAGAATTTTGTGTGGTTTTCATAATGGAATAAGAAGAATAGAGTGCATGGATGATGTTGAAAATAATGGGAGAGATGAAATTGATTGAGAGCTTAATTAAATGATATGGTAAAATTATGAAGATGAACAAGAAATAACAGAAACTTGTGAATAGATAGTGTATCTATAATTTATATATATGCTTCAATGAGATTCATGAATTGATGAGCTAGCTTGGGGTGGCCTTCATAATCTTGTAATTATTTCAATAATAATGAAGCTTCCTTTACGTTCAAGGAACAAAGTGGCTTCATTAATTAAGAGCAATCTTTCATTTTATATTTGGCTTGCATCAACATCGAGGGTTGAAATTTTGGATGACCAGTGATTTGTTGACGCTACTGTTACTCCACTTCTTCCATTAATTTACTTTAGTTTGATTTTATTTTATTTTTTAAAATTTTAAATATTTGATTTCTTATATATATATTTTTTAAATCGAAACCATCCAATATCACGTGATCACATTGGGCCCTGACTATTTTGGGCGGTAAATCTCTTTTAATAAATATTTAACCAGTTGCTTTAAATCTGAATCTTGAATAGAGGATATTGGTTAAGCTAGAACAAACCCCAACAGTTGATCATCTACGCGCTTGTTGATTGAATTTTTTATATATTGATTTGTCTCGATGGACAATTAGATCCGCCTTATTTTTAAAATGGACATCTAGGTCCCTCGTGTAATGGCCATCAACCATCAAAATTAACTTACTATATATATAATTTCCACCAAAATCATGATACTCTTATCTTCATCCAAATATATTAGTTGTTCATTAGAGCAAATCTTGGATGTGCTTTTTCCCTATTTACATGAACCTATGTTAATTAAGCTAGAACAAACCCCACCAGTCGATCATCTACGCGCTTGTTGGTGTGTGAGATTCGAATCAATAATCTTTCCTTACATGGACATAAATATGGCATATATTAATAAGATTGGCAATAAAGTCTAATTGTTGTACATGATGTAGGTTTAAGAGATACAATCTGTGATTATTGGCCTAAGTAAATAAAATAATTTAATTGCATTTTTGTAATTAATCTGTTATGTGTAATCAATAATAGCATTTTGTAATTAATGTATGAAAGAATTAATGGGTTCCACATTAAATGAATGGCCAGTTGGAATTACAAAGATATAGTGTTTTTTCACACGCTTAATATTGTGTTGGAATACGTTAAGTTGCATGTGAGGAAACAGTTCCTTCACTTATACTCTTCCTTTTTTACAAAAAATAATAATAATAATAATAAAATAGAAAAAAAAAAACGAAATTAGTACAAATAAGTTTGTTCAATTAAACAATGCAAAATTAAATCTATGGTGTTTGAAATTTGGAATATCTAAGGTATTGACATTTTTCATTATAGATGTGGAAATATTATCAAGAACCCTAAAATTTACTCAACTGCACAGATATATCCTTTTGATTTTAGAAATGATCACACAAATTCTTGGTTTGTCCAACTAAAAATGAGTGTGTATGATTAATTCCAACACCAAGAAGATTAAGTAATCTTGGGGTAGAGATAGTTTTAGAGACAGTCGATATATGTAATTGGTTAGGTCTTAAAATTTAACTCAAAATTAGATCATCGATTTTAAAGTATTTTAATTTTTAATTATGTAGTATGATTTTTATATTTTTAACATTTATCGATCATGATATCATTTTAAGAATTCGCCAAGATCCTCGTAAAATTTAAGATAATTCATGACCGTCGGTTGATTAGGGACTCAATAATTTTTTCGCTTATAGGTATTCATTTTCTCAAATTACTCCAAATATTAGTATGATGTCTGTCTACAAGATCAATTTAATAGTCCGATAGTAAACCACTTCTATTCTCCCTTGTGTGCATTAGCAAAAGTTGATTTTATTTTAAATATGTGAAAATAGATAGATTTAATATGGATAGTTTAATAGGAAGTCAGTGGTGGTTCATGAGCGATTTGTAATTAATCAGAAATAGTCCGGGATTAATCAAAAATTAATAGGGAAGGGTAAAATTATCATTTCATATGGTTGAGAATAAAAAATACAAATTTCACCAATCGAAATCCTCCAAAAATCATTCATTTATGATTAAAAAATGTTAAACAATTTAAGAGTATTTAGTTAAGTCAATATGAATAAGATCATTTTGATATAATTAAAAAATTATTATTATTTAAGAAAATATAATGAATTAAGGCAACTGATATTATTATTCCAGTGACAATTTTTTTTTTTTAAATTGAAATATATTCTCACTCTTTTTAATCATTTATAACGGAGTCATTATATTTTTTCATACAAAATCATAAATCAAAACTCTAACAATATTAAAAAACTAAAAATAGATTACAAAATAAAAATCAAACATTTTTTGGAAAATTGAAAATCAGCCGATTAATCGATTAAGATCGTTTGAAAATCTTTATCAGTTCAAAACGATCAAAATCGACCGGATTAAATCATTTAAGCAGTAATTTACGATTTAGCCATAGTTATTCGCTGGTTAAATAGCACAATCTAATATAATATAGAATCATATGTCCAATCTAAGCCATTAATGGGTCGATTATGGAGTAGATTTGAAATTTAATATTAAGAAGAAAAAAAAGAGCAAAATTGAGCTTCTAACTTCTAACTTCTAATTACTCCTATTCAAAAGAAAATAAATAAATAAATAACTTCTAGTTACTCAGGTGTCTAGATACAAACGAAGATAATGAGCCTCGGACAAAGATCCATCATGGCGGTATGTGTTTACACAAGCTATAAAAATAGGAGTGGTCTTGATATTTTCGGGACTCTTATATTTTGGAACTCTTAATAATATCATAATAATATAAAATAATTTTTTTTTTTTTTTGGTTAAAATCATTGGCCTTTAATTTTAGTTGGCTTTTACAAAATGAGAGGCTCTTGTGGAAAGACCATGAAATTGCCCTCAACATTTCCTCATTTTCATGTCCAATTGGTTGGTTCCCACACGTGGATGGCTGATTACAATAAATATTTTGTATGGCTTAAAAAAAAAAAAAAGTCAAAAGAGTCGGTGGGAATTACCGAATTAGGAGAAAAAATTGAGAAGGGAAGTCAACTGCCCAACCCACCCAGCTCCTCTTGCACTCAAGTTCAAACCCACAATACATTCTGAGTGGATTATGGAATGAGCGTACAAAGCACTTATTCAGGCTCTATAGTTAGAAAATTATTTAAAATTTTCTTGATAATAAATTTAAAAATGCTAGTTAAATCGTATCGGTAAATGATTTACTTTCTTAATAGTTTTTGAGTTTGTTGATATGATGATACATTGCTTATTCACGAAAAAAATTGGTTGTTGATTGTTCTTGAAATTCATATTTTTACACACGACAATGATGTAATTTATTAAGAGTTTTCTAACTAGTCGTAACCGATTTATATTTGTTTTCCCCACCTATTTGAGCGGATTTGAAGAACATATCTCTTATTTTCGCTCAAAAGATTTTACCAACTAAATAAATTAGCGCCCACAATCAGTACTCTCATTTAAAATTAGAAGGAAATCTGAATTTCACACCAATTTATACTCTCAAACGTGTCAGCCAAAAATGCTAGTGAAAATTCAATTAGTCTCTCACTGATCTCAAAACTTAAAAACTAGCAAATGAAATAAGCACAGTCTACGCCACTAAGGACACTGTCATTGTAGATTTTAAATGATATTCAATACAGTTACCTGCAACTGGAGCCTCTTCCCAATCAACATCATCGTTGCCGGTCGCCCTCATCATCTTCACGTTTCGACTTCATGCCCACTTGATGATTAGAAGATAACCCAGATAGACCATCAGAGACAGAGACAGGTGTATTTGAAGACTCCTGTAGATTCTTAGCAGCTTAGTCCATATCTCCTGTTGTTCTTCAGTGGAGCAGCAAAATACCCTTAAATATACTCATCCTGCAATATAATAAAAACAGCAGAAACTCCAAAATTTAAGCAAACATAAAAGGGAACACTATGTGTATGTGACATAAAGATCAAAACAAGAAATTGAATGGCTCATCTCATAGCACAAGCCTGTTTATCATCTTTTAAAAGTTGACATTTTGTCATCCCATGATCCTCCTGTTCCTGAACTTCCATCCATCTTTGACTCCTGCTTGGCATCTCCACGTTGTTCCTTTGTAAGGTTCATTCCTTGCTTGAAGGCATTCAGAGCTGTACTGTCAGTTTCTGATTCGACATCCACTTGCTTGCCTTCAGCACCAGAAAATGTAACTTCAACCTGCAAAAAACCTAGCCACGTATTAGCTCCCAAACAATCCAATAAAATTTAACTGAAATGTGTCCAACATCTTACATGAGAGTAGAAAACCAAGAATCTAGAATCTGTCAACATCTTGGGGTAACGGAAAGGTTACACCATTGTGATATGTGGAGGTCACAGGTTCGAGTTGTGGAAACAACCTCTTTGCAAAAAAGCAAAGATAAGGCTGCATAATATGGAATCCTCCCCCAAGCCCACAGTGAGGGAAGCCTCGTGCGCAGGACCATCTCTTAATTCATCACATATTTTTTTCTTTCTCTAAATTTACAGAATATAATTTAATAGAAACATCAGATGAGAGCGAACCAAACAACAAGCCTAACTCATATTTATTTGCTAAAACTTCAAACAAAACCAAGTGTAAATTTTAAAACCTAGCTGATTATCTCGTAAACCATCACCACTAGTGTCTCTAGAATGCTTGATCACTGCAAGAGAACTATATTTTTCAGATATCTTGCATTTGATTGGGTAAATTAGAAGAGGACTGTCATATCGGAAATAAATGTCAGTCAGCATACTAGCCTATTAAATTCCAAAATCTTTGATGGTCCAACAGATAACCAGTTAGTGTATAAAAGATAGGTTCAAAGTGCAGCAAGGCTTAAAGAACCTCAAACATATTCTTCTGATTCAATTCACTCTACAATTTAGAGATCAAAATATTACATGATAAATAATTGCGAGGATGATAAGAAGGTTTGCAAATTATCACAGGCACTTAATAGATTTGGCAAGAAGCAACTATAGAGGTAGCATTCCAACCAACCAGCATTATTAGACAAATCCTACCCAAAAGCTTCAAATTATTTGGTGAAGGGCCCATTCAAAGTACGAGTAACCATACTTGATATTAGATTTGATCAGGGTAGGATACACTGATACACACTCTCTGACACCCACAACACATTCTTTCCCTAATTGGCTTGTACGGTTGTACCATTGCAGATTGAACAGAAAATAAGCAAAACATGGCTGACCAAACACAGAACAAAAATCAAACCTGAATGTATCAGTCATATCCGATGCAAAAGCTTAAGCTATCAAGTAGAGGATCCAACCATTATGCCAGTACCAATGCCACATATTAAACTTACCAAATGTGAGATACAGTACTAAGCTTGTAAGCTGCAGAGTATATCATTGAGAATGAGCGCTGAAACTCCTCCATTTAGTCAGCATCTATATATTAGGTCCTCTCCCAAATCTATTTCTATGGCCCAGTTTTATCACTGACCTCATCGATATTCCAATAAGAGACACCAGAGTGTATCTCGGCGCAATCCAAACTGGCAGTCGAGCCCATCATATTTGCATATAAACTTGCACACTTACATATAAAAGCGCCCACACATAGCAGAAACCATGATCCCAACTCACAAGAGGCTCAATGTTTCTGGTATTGAATAGGATGATTAAAGTCCTGAAGAGAACAAGGATCTACATTACCACACAAATAATCTTCGCACCCTTGACAGTCTAAAACAAAACAAAATATAAATATATGAACAAAGTAAGGATCTTATCTAATTAGGGAGCTTGTTAACTTGCCTAAAGCTGACAGTTATACCATGCAATTTTCCACACGTTAATTGAAGGTCAAAATTCTGGAACTTTGTGATAGCCAAAATTCATGAAGAGTATAAGAAAATGAACAGACAACAAGAAGAACAGAAACCCTGTTTAAAGTGATCCAAGCTGCTAATTTTCGGCTCATCTAAACACTTGCTCAAGCTAGCTCGTAATTTACATGAACCAAACTCAAAACATAATATTAAGCTTATAAGTTTTACAAGCCAATCTAGAGAACTATTTTACCTGTTAGAATCGTCTATGTACATTTATGAGCAAATGAAGCAACACAAAAAACGGAAATGTTAGCTGAAGTAAGCATCTTATAAGTAGGGCTGTAAAATTATCCAAGCCACTTCCAACCAGTGATCAGCTCATCTAAAAGGGAGCTTGAGGCCTTGAGCACACTGATACATTAAATGAGACGAACTCAAACATGATAATTAGCTTTATTTCTTGTCACACATGCACACGCTGTAAAAAAATACGACGATTTTATATTTCTGGATACTTAGAATTACAAGATATATGACTTTATATAAACACCACATCAAGTTAAATATAGAAACTAAATATTCTAATAATCATTAGGATTACATTATCATATTCATATCTCAATGATTATGTAACAATTTCTTAAAGATATGTAAAATCATAATTATATCTTTTGAATGATTAGGATTCTAATAATATTTAGGGATTCTAACACTCCCCCTCAAGCTGGGGCATACGTATCATATGCACCAACCTTATAACAAATGAAACCAGTACAAGAATCACAGAGAGATTAGAGTGTTTTAACACTGCTGGAGAATGCACAACAGGAATATATATGGTGACTTGGATGTTTTAACGCCATTGGAGAATGCACATCGGGAACATATGCGGAGGTTTGAATGGTTTAACATTGCTGGAAAATGCACAGCGGGAAAAGTTTAAACTATTTCAAAACAACTCAAAACATCTAAAGAAAATTTGCCAAATCACCTCATGACAAAACCCAAAAAAAGAGTCGGATGTGGAACTTGATGCGAACAAGGGACAAATAACAGATAAAATCTGAGCATTTCGTCGTCATTGGTTTTGTCAAGACTGTCGAAGAAGATGCGGCGCAAGAGACTCACACGCATATAGTGGCGCATGTTCCCCACGCGTTGGCTTGAATAATGACTCTAAATAGAGAAATCAAAACCCAGAGAAAAATTGGCGTTAGTACCATGTAAAGAAATAAGACGATTTTATATTTCTGGATATTTAGAATTACAAGAGATATGATTTTATATAAACACTACATCAAGTTAAATATATAAACTAAATATACTAAAAATATCAGGATTACATAATCATTGAGATGATTATGTAACAATATCTTAAAGATATGTAGAATCATAATCATATTTTTTGAATGATTATGAATTTATGATTATGATTCTAATAATATCTTAGGAATTCTAACACAAGCAAAGAGTTATATTTCTACCCAAAGCTTCCTAAGGCTTTTTGCTTTCTTCTTTTATTTTTGGAGAAACAACTAATTAATTTTTGGCTTATTAAATAGAACTTTTCGCGGAAAGACTCATCGCGCAGCGGAATTTGCACTTAGGCCCCGGGATCGACCTTGAATTTTTTTCTTTCAGACCTTCAATAACCCCGAATCATAACTCAACTTAGCGTGTGATCATGAGAAGGTTCACTGTGACCTTTCGGCTTCCATAATAATCAATCATGCACGTTTTGGTTGTTGCTCTTTTGTTTGATTATTATTGCATCCAATTTGGTCACTTTGATGCATGATAATTGTTACACATGCACACACGTTCTTCTTTCATGATTTTGAGAAGTCAGTTGCTGCATCTGCCATGTGCATCTTCGCACCACATTCACGACAATTGCATGTTGCTGATTCAATTTTCAAAAGAAAACTTGCGCCACTTCATGTGCAACTAGTTTATGTTTAACGCCATGTATCAACAACCCCTTTGCAACTCCTTTGAATTTGATTTTGAGATTCAGTGCATATTTGATGATGATCAATTTCCTTTTGTTGCTGTGAGATGATGAGAAGGAACAAGTCAACCACTCGCTCTTCCATCTATGTCTCGTCACCAACAAATCGAAGTGTAGGCTTTACTCACAATTTTTAATCTCTAAACTCTTTAGAGAAAAATGATGTCGCACTATTTTTCTTTTCTTTCTTTCAACACTTGAGAGAAAAATGAAGAACTTGAGAGGTGGCTTCTTACTTCAAAGAATGAAATTATTGTTCAAAAATTAATACAACACTTGTCTTATCATTTTAACATGGTGTGCCACTTATGTGCCAAATAAGTGGAAAACATAAATGGCACACCATGTTAAAAGGATAAGACAAGTGTTGTCTTAATTATTGGTTAAATGATTATATCTAGAAAACTAGACACATAATGACATGAATTATAACTAAAAGGGGCATAGTTGTCAAAGGCATGTCTCAGGCTTAGGCTCGGGCTATTGCGCCTCATTAAAGGTTGAGTCAGGCAACCTTCATCAAGCGCATGCCCTTTGTGGGAGGCGCGTGCCTCTGAGATGCTCCTAGGTGCGCCTCACACAAATGGGTGAGAAAAACCCTACCTGAATTGACCAACCCAACTTGAAATCAAGTTGTATAACATTTCATTAATAAATTAAGATAGATTTCGGGGTAGGTTTTAAATTTCGACACACATTAATTTGTATTATCAGTATTTATATTATTATATTTGTTTTTAATATATTTTCAATGATTTCTCTTTGTTTTAGTTAACTGGATACTCGTATATATATTTTTTGCAATTTGCGCCTCACTTTCATCAGATGCACTTTGTGCCTTGAGGCCAAGCCTGAGCCCTAAGACCCTTTGCGCCTTTAACAACACTGAAAAGGGGTTACTATGTCCTTGAAATAGCATAAAAACACTGAGTATAGCAATAAATTTTCCATTTGCTTGAAATCAAGCATTTTCCTTCGTTGGGTTTTTTTTTATGATGCTTTGTTGTCTTAAAATTGTTTTTTGTTGGTTTACACACATAAAACTTCCGTACTTCATTGCTTTGAAAAGAAAATAAGTACTCTTTGTGACACTTAGCATATTGTATTCACAAAGGCCTCCACTAAATTTTTGAGGAAAGAAATCAAATGAAAGTTGATTCATTGTAGAGAGTCAGTAAGGAGACAAAAAGAATATATCTATAAATCATGCACCAATATTTTGTTCTGATGAGCATCAATCATTCAAGCTCCATGATTTTTGAGGCCTTAGATCTTCTATATTGCTTTAAGGAACTTCAGATCAAGTTTCTTTCCACAATAATATTTAGATACTAGGTCAAGCAGTGCAAAAGATAAATACATAATAACAATATATGAATATGCAATGTTGTTTGTCAAATTATGCTTGGCTCATTTTTGCGTAAAAATATGAGCCTCACCAATATAAAAAATTGGCAAGTAACAAGCACCTCAATAAACCGCCCTCTTTCCTGTGAGCCCGAGCGACAGTTTTTTTCTTCTAAACATCGACAGTCTGACATAGTTACTTTGAGTTGCAAATCCTTTGTTAAATCTTCTTCTCTAACTCATTGTCTTCTAAAAGAAACCAAAACATTAGCTAGTAATAGATAAATTAAAGGCTTGCACCAAAATTAAAGGTAGCTTAAAAAACAGTGGAAATAATCACATTATTGTTCATACTTCATAAGTTGAATATTCACCAAGAGTACATCCTTAAGTAACCAAGATACAAAATTCCAACACTAAACATCATAATAAAAGTCTTATTAATTTGTGTATTCAACAGGTAGAAGCACTTCACTCTTACCAAATAAGTCAGAATTGATTGGTCAATGGTATAATATACTGGGTAGCAAACCCGAACAATTGAAATGCATGGAAGTTGTAATGGATAATGAGAGAACTACTTGTGTTCAGCAGGTCGGTAACATGTTTAAACTCTTACAAGTACCCAACATAATATTGTAAATAATCTAGAAACATCTCATCTTTCACTGCTTAGCCTCAGACATACCCAACTACAGGAGAAAATTAGAATTAAGAGTCCATTCAAGTGGAGGTCCTAACACAACAATTCAAGGCACACCATAGGATGCAAACTAGCCATCTTCACGAGACAGGTCAATAGGCTAAGGCAACCAATGGTCATCGAATCAGAATATATTTTAAGAAACAACTCAAAGGTGAAAATTATGCAAGAGAAAGCCACCTGATTATATAGAGAGAAGACTAAACAGACAAACATTTGGACTATTTTCAATGCATCTAGTCGAGGACAAGTGTTAGGACCAAGCAGAGAGAAAATTTAATCTAACTGATCAAGACCGTCATCATAAGCACCCACATTGACTTTCTTTGAAAGATTTGCTGGTAATTAACATTGAAGGTTTCTTTGGAAACCAGTTCTGTTAAGCAAAAGTAAATGATGCATCCATTCCAATGGCTACCAAGATACGCACCAACAGTCTACCAGAATCGTTTTTTTCAAAAAAATGAATTGAGTTAAAGAGTATTACACCATTTCAATGCTAAATTCAAATAAAGAGTGACCCAAAAGAAAAATTCAGGCCTTGATTACTCAATAAGATAACTAACCCACCAAAAATTATCATTGACTCTTTCATTATACCAAAATAATTGTAAATAAAGGCGTTTCTATTTCAACCTCTTCTTCAAACCTGACCAAATCAAACACAACTTCAATCTGATTATGTTTCCAACTTCTAGAAACAAAAAATTATTTTAATTAATTCCAAAATACCTATTGAGCAAATCAAGCACCACCACGGCAATTCCTCCGTTGTCAAATGTCCCCTGTTTCGTTTGATTATCTTCTTTTACTCGTTATATTATCGTAAAATGCTCTCACCACAAACTTCACCAATCTGTTTTCAAAAACAGAAACAATCTCCTAATTTTGCTCCATTTCCGCATAACACAAATAATAATAATAATAATAATTTGATAAACTTGACTGTTCAATATTCGTTACCTTTCAAGGGTTCTTAAGCTTTAACTAATCATTTCATTCATGATTTTGTTTACACACAGCGCTATGACTGGTCTTGATTCAGATTTAGGGATATTATATGAATGAAAATTTTCCCTGCGAACCCTAAAGTGTGGCTAATTACTATTATAGGCCCCTTTCCGAGTTGTATATTGCTGTTTAGGACAATAGCTTATAAATTTTGCACTTTTTTTTTTAATTGTTGAAAAACTCACCACCAAATCATCCCTTCTAGATTTAAGCGGAGTAGGTAAAACTCATGGCTATCCCATTCTCTTACAAGAAACACACTATCTGGATTCAAACTCAGGACCTGAAAGTCAGACCTTGAACCCTCATCACCAAACCATGTCTCATGGAGACTATAAAAAGACCCCAAAGAATAAATATTTTTTTAAAGAATAAATTTTACACATGCGTACTCATATTCGTGGGTTACTACTTCACATATGTCAAAAAAAAGGACCCGAATAATAAATATTTTTAATTTTTAAAAATATGTTAAATGAAACTAAAACTTATATTGGTATAAAGTTTTACAATGGGTGCATAATATATCTTATAAGTTATGGAATAAAAATTATAGTATAAAAATAATAGCATGTTGTGAGATTATAAATTTGTGATATAATATAAATTAAAATTAATGCTAACATTAACTATGTGCTTGGTATGACGTTTAAAAATTATTTTATAAACTTATCAAACTCTACATCAAACGATCATTAAAGTAAAATTAAAAATTATGAAACCTTAAAGACAGTTTAATCCATAGCTATTTGCTACATTTTTAATGAGAGAGAGCACCAAATCAAAGCCCATTTGATAGAGAACCACGGCCATTGTTTAAGCACACCATGCCGAAATTAAGCAATGTTTTACTAGCAAGCCGCCCTGTTTTATTTGCTTATTATTGTTATCGCTAACCAAATCTATACCTAACTCACAATCTAAGATAAATTTGGTTAAAAGGGTAATATTAAAAATTAGAATATAAATTCAACTCTAGGAAAGTGATAAATTAGTTTTAAAATGGTAATTTTACAAGACTATTTGAGTACCCAAATTTATTCAAGTTAAACTCGACACAAATTCAAGATAAAAATACATAGGTTTTATCCAATTTCAATGTAGTCAAAAGTCAATTGGGTTTGAATTCGAGAAGGCCAAACTTTATAACTATACTTTAATTTATTTGATATTTTTAATATAATTCGGATAGAACAGATGGACTGCCCCCCTCTCCCAAACATCTTTTTGCTAAGATTCTTTAATTTATTTTCTCATTCCATGAACTCCATCTCAATCTCTCTCCTAATTAATTATATTATCTTTCCATATATATGCCGAAATTCTTAAACTCGCAATATTTCGAGCAACTTCCATGCGTTTTTATTAACAGGTTGCAGGTTGTTTATTCGTCAGATCAATGTCTAAACTGGATTTTTTGTTGATCAAGGATGAAAAAAGAGAAGATTTGCTGTTGGAAAAAATGCTTATGAGTAAGCATTTTGAGGCTCAATTTTAAGCATGGTCCACTTCGTGTTAGTGGTTGTTATTGAATGATTCGGATACTCCTCTGTGAGTACTTCGAAATGATATATTCATATGCTTAAAATGATGTTTGGGTGAATGGGAAATTGTTGCTCAAAGTTCACACATTGGTGTTAGAAAATAAAGAGAAGTTAGCTTGTCCCTTATGGGAAAGTTATAGAGAGGAAATTATGCTTATATATGATTGTTCATTAGTAGATGGGTAAGAGTTATAAGGATAGAGGCTCTCTCTACGTGCGCGGGGGGGGGGGGGTGCAAATTAAATCCGAATCAAGCTTGGCTCGTGTGCACCCGCGTGTCCTGCGTACACGAATGCCGGACCAAAATGTGTGGGCCCGGTCCAGCCATTTTTGGATGTCTCTTTATTTTTTTCCAAACCTTTTGAATTTCCATAACAACTAATTTAATTAGTTTTATGGTTACAACAAGTGAAAAGCCTCCCACTGATGAGATGTAATTGGCATGTTAATTTCTTTTTTAATAAAGTAGTGTACTTGTTTGTTTCCGTTGCATCCTGGGAAACAAGCGCCTCAAGTTCTACTGCACCTTTGGTAAGGGGCGAATTTGTTTTAAGGAGATTGTTGTCCGCTTCAACAAGCCTCGGAATTCTTCGTTGCTTTATTGTTCCTGTCGCTAATTCGTGCTATACTACTGCCTGCGATTGTTATTTTTGAAATGTTGTTAATTGTAACACCGTTGTTTATTTTCTGTTCGGTTTACTGTTTGTTCAAAGTCAGTTGTAAGAACACAGTAAAAAAATAAGTTGTAATAGTCTTAAAACAAATTCAACTCTGTGGATATGGAAAACAGTCCAAATACAGTAGATGTTGTGGCAGCCCCTGTGGCTGGCCAAATTGCTATGGCAGCCTCTTCGGCTGGCCAGAATGTTGTGGCAGCCCCTGTGGCTGGCCAAAGTGCAGTGGCAGTCTCTTCGACTGGCCAATTTGCTTAAGCCTCTGGGCTTAATATGGCAGCCGCTATGGCTGGCCAAGGTGTTGCTGCCTCTGTGGCTAGACAACCTGTTGGACATGTGAGCCATGTCAATCCTGCTGCAGAAAAACCTGAAAAAATCAGTGGACAGAATTTTAAACGGTGGCAACAGAAAATGTTTTTCTACTTGACCACGTTGAACCTTGCGAGGTTTCTAAAGGAAGATGCTCATGTACCCGTGGAGGGTGAGATTGATATCCAAGTGATCAGTGCGATCGATGCTTGGAAACATTCTGAATTCCTATGTAGGAATTATGTGCTCAATGGGCTGAGTGATTCCTTATACAGTGTGTATGCCGGGATGAAAACAGCAAAAGGGCTTTGGGAATCTTTAGACCGAAAATATAAAACTGAGGATGCCGGTACTAAGAAATTTGTCGTAGGCCGTTTCCTAGATTTTAAGATGGTTGATTCCAAAACTGTGTTAAGTCAAGTACAAGAATTGCAAATTATTCTAGCAGAAATTCATGCTGAGGGGATGGTTTTAAGTGAAACCTTCCAAGTAGCCTCGATAATTGAAAAACTACCACCTGGTTGGAAAGATTTCAAGAATTATTTAAAGCATAAGCGAAAAGAAATGAGCATTGAAGACTTGGTTCTTAAGCTTAGAATTGAGGAAGATTACAGAGTATCTGACAATAGAGGAATAACTCATGAGGCCAAAGCAAATGTTGTTGAACATGGCCATAAGAACAAGAACCCTAAGAACAAAGGGTCAAAGATGGGCTCTAAAGGAGGAGTTTCCAAGAAATCCAAATTTCAAGGAAGATGCTTCAACTGTGACAAAATGGGTCACAAGTCTTCTGAGTGCAGACTGCCGAAGAAGAAAAAGAATCAAGAGGCTAATGTGATGGAAAACATGACTCAAGATGTTTCAGACATTAACCTTTCAGCTGTGGTTTCTGAGGTGAATCTGGTGGGTTCTAACCCAAGAGAGTGGTGGATTGGCACTGGTGCCACTCGACATGTGTGCTCGGACAAGAGCATGTTTTCTTCATTTGAGCCTACTGGTAATGGGGAAAAATTATACATGGGAAATTCAGCAACATCTGAGATTGAAGGTCAAGCAAGGTGATTCTGAAGATGACCTATGGGAAAGAGTTGACTTTGAACAACGTTCTGTATGTACCAGAAATACGGAAAAATCTTGTGTCTGGATCATTTCTGAACAAGCACGGATTCCGGATGGTGTTCGAGTCTGATAAAGTAGTTTTAATAACTAAAAATGGGATGTATGTGGGAAAATGGTATGTAACTGATGGGCTCTTTAAGCTCAATGTAATGGTTGTTAAACCTAAGAATATCAATAAAGCTAGTTCTTCTGCTTATATTGTTGAGTACTCTAATTATGGCATGGTAGATTAGGACATGTTAATTTTAATTCATTACGGAAATTAATTAACATGAACCACATTCCCAATTTTAAAATTGATAACAAACATAAGTGTGATACTTGTGTTGAGGCAAAACTGACTAGATCATCTGTTCATAGTATTGAAAGAAACTCTGAACCACTTGATCTAATACATACCGATGTATGTGATTTTAATTCAATACAATCAAGAGGTGGTAATAAATATTGTATTACCTTTATTGATGATTGCACGAGATTTTGCTATGTGTATTTGATGAAAAGTAAGGACGAAGCTATAAAGAAATTTATTCTCTATAAGAATGAAGTTGAGAACCAACTGAATAAAAGAATTAATGAGTTAAGAAGTGATCGTGGTGGTGAGTATGTTTTTCCTTTTGAATCACTTTGTGAACAAAATGGAATCATACATCAAACCACAGCTCCTTATTCACCTCAATCCAATGGGATTGCAGAACGTAAGAATCGTACCTTGAAAGAGATGATGAACGTTATGTTAATCAGCTCTGGCTTACCTCAGAATATGTGGGGATAAGCTGTTTTATCAGCTAATTACCTTTTAAATAAGGTACCACGGAAAGAAGCAGGAAAAACTCCTTATGAAATGTGGAAAGGAAGAGTACCTTCCTATAAATTTCTTCGAGTGGGGGGGTGTCTTGCCAATGTAGTTATTCCTCCACCTAAAAATGTGAAGATATGACCAAAAACTGTTGATTGCATTTTCATAGGATATGCACATAACAGTAATGCTTATCGATTTCTTGTACATGAGTCTAATATACCAGATATTCACAAGAATACGATAATGGAGTCGAGAAATGCATCCTTTTTCGAATGTGTTTTTCCTTGTAAAACTAATTCGAATTCAAATGTGCACAAACGGGCACATGAGACTATAATTGAAGATAGTCAGGATCGAGAACAAATAAATGTTCCAGAGGATCAACAAGTTGTTGAACTTGAACCAAGACGTAACAAAAGATCTAGAACCGAAAAATCATTTGGTCCAGATTTTCTGACATTTTTGCTAGAAAATGATCCTCAAAGCTATAACGAAGCTGTAAGGTCAGCTGATGGTGCTTTGTGGAAAGATGCCATCAATAGTGAAATTGAATCCATCTTACAAAATCACACCTGAGAGTTAGTGGATCTTCCTCCAGGATGTAAACCTTTAGGGTCGAAATGGATTTTCAAAAAGAAAATAAAGGCAGATGGATCAATTGACAAGTACAAAGCAAGACTTGTAATTAAAGGTTACAGACAACGTGAAGGTCTTGATTACTTTGATACTTATTCTCCTGTAACGAGAATAAATTCCATAAGGATGATAATAGTGATTGCAGCTTTGCGCAATCTTGAGGTACATCAGATGGATGTGAAAACAGCCTTTCTAAATGGAGATTTAGATGAAGAAATTTACATGGAACAACCTGAAAGCTTTATAGCTCCATGACAAGAAAGAAAGTCTGTAAGTTGGTTAAATCTCCTTGTATGGATTAAAACAAGCTCCGAAACAGTGGCATAAAAAGTTTGATGACACCATGTTAGCAAATGGTTTCAAAATCAATGAGTGTGATAAATGCATTTATGTCAGAGAGACAGAAGTTGGCTATGTCATTTTATGTCTCTACGTTGATGACATATTGATTGTCGGGAGTAATGTTAAAATGGTGAAATCTACCAAGAATATGCTGAAATCTAAGTTTGACATGAAAGATATGGGTCTAGCAGATGTCATTCTGGGAATAAAGATCTCGAGAAGTCCTGATGGACTTATTCTTGATCATAGCACTATGTGGATAAGATTCTTGGTAAATTTAACAATGATGATTCTTCTGTGGCTAGAACTCCTTTAGATGTGAGTCTACACCTATCGAAGAATATGGGACATGGTATATCTCAAGTAGAATACTCTAGAGTGATCGGGAGTTTGATGTATCTATCGAGTTGTACAAGGCCTGATATAGTCTGTACTGTAAACAAGCTCAGCATATATACGAGTAATCCAGGGGTTGATCACTGGAAAACAATAGTGAGAGTACTTAGGTACTTATGTTTTACTCGTAATTATGGGTTGCACTATCATAGATATCCAGTTGTAGTCGAAGGATACATTGATGCTAATTGGATATCTGACATGAAAGACTCAAAGTCTACCAGTGGCTATGTGTTTACATAGCAGGTGCAGCTATATCATGGAAATCCTCCAAACAGACTGTGATAGTCATATATACAATGGAATTGGAATTCATTGCATTAGACAAGTGTGCTGAAGAAGCAGAATGGCTTTGAAAATTTCTAGAGGATATTCCAAGTTGGCCTAAGCCAGTGCCATCAATTTGCATTCATTGCGATAGTCAATCTGCAATTGGAAGGGCACATAACAATATGTATAATGGTAAGTCTAGACATATTCGTCGTAGACACAATACCGTTAGACAATTACTCTCTACTGGAGTTATTTCGATTGACTATGTAAAGTCAAAGGATAACATTGCGGATCCGCTAACCAAAGGGTTAAATAGAGAGTTGGTTGTGAAATCATCGAGGGGAATGAGACTAAACCCCATTAGATAAATGTTTATTACGAAGGAAAACCCAACCTTGTTGACTGAAGATCCCAAGATCTAGGTTCAATGGGACAACCTACTCGTAAAAGACATAATTGGTTCACTGTGGGGGGGTTACCATCTAGTCTATTCCTATGGTGAAATGAAACAGTGATGCTCGTATGGATTGAGGTTAACCAAAGGCTTTTAATGATTCTTATGCGTCAGGAATCCGAGCAAAGTATTACGAGATGCTCTTAAATAAGAAATCACCAATGTGAGAGAGAAGTGGGGCCGCTTCAAAGGGAATTGTACGGGGCTCAATTCTTAGAAACTCTTGCAGAACCAGGTTGATGTTCATGGCCAAAATGAACATAATAATGAGAACTCAGATGTGTTAGGTTAAATATCCGTGTGATATATATTCTCCATTTACATGAACGGCAGTACAGTTCAATGACATCGCGTCTACTGTCAGCCAGTAAATGAGATATATTTTCACAAGGGAAGGTTCAAAGGCTGAGGCCTACCTATCCTATGCAGGTGTTGAACCGTTGAACTCTTCTAGGTCAAAACAAAATATTTTATAAAATAATTTTATTCGACTTTTTTCGCCAATTTCATTCATGTGGGGGATTGTTGGAAAAAATGCTTATGAGTAAGCATTTTGAGGCTCAATTTTAAGCATGGTCCACTTCGTGTTAGTGGTTGTTATTGAATGATTCAGATACTCCTCTGTGAGTACTTCGAAATGGTATATTCATATGCTTAAAATGATGTTTGGGTGAATGAGAAATTGTTACTCAAAGTTCACCCATTGGTGTTAGAAAATAAAGAGAAGTTAGCTTGTCCCATATAGGAAAGTTATAGAGAGGAAATTATGCTTATATATGATTGTTCATTAGTAGATGGGTAAGAGTTATAAGGATAGAGGCTCTCTCTACGTGCGCGGGGGGGGGGGGGGGGGGCAAATTAAATCCGAATCAAGCTTGGCTCGTGTGCACCCGCGTGTCCTGCGTACACGAATGCCGGATCAAAATGTGTGGGCCCGGCCCAGACAATTTTTGGATGTCTCTTTATTTTTTTCCAAACATTTTGAATTTCCATAACAACTAATTTAATTAGTTTTATGGTTACAACAAGTGAAAAGCCTCACATTGATGAGATGTAATTGACATGTTAATTTCTTTTAATAAAGTAATGTTTTCGTTTTTGTGATATACACAGAACACACAAGAGGAAAACCAAAAATTTCGAAAATCTTTTTGGAGATTTCAAAACACTTTGTGGTTCGTTGGAAACAAGATTGGTGGTGCCCATACTTGTTTGTTTCCGTTGCATCCTGGGAAACAAGCGCCTCAAGTTCTACTGCACCTTCGGTAGGGGGCGAATTTGTTTTAAGGAGATTGTTGCCCGCTTCAACAAGCCTCATAATTCTTCGTTGCTTTACTGTTCCTGTCTCTAATTCGTGCTATACTACTGTCACCGATTCACTGCCTGCGATTGTTATTTTTGTACTATTGTTAATTGTAACACCGTTGTTTATTTTCTGTTCGGTTTACTGTTTGTTCAAAGTCAGTTGTAAGAACACAGTAAACAAATAAGTTGTAATACTTGCCACCTCTCAAGGACATGGCATCAAATAGCTAGAGCAAATGCGGCCTGATCACATAAGAAGGCTGAGCCTAACACCTAACAATGTAATATTTGACCTAATGCTATGCATGTGAGGTTAAGATCTGTTAATATAATTTTAAGATTCTTCAATTAGGGGAAAGATTGAGATGGGTCCATGGAATGCAGAATATATATTAAAGAATCTTGAAATTATATTATTATATCTTAACCGTTTATTTTTCCATAATCCAAAGGTTATTAATTAATGTAAAAAATAGTGTATTTTTAATGGGCTATTTATCCATATATATATATTTATATTCATAATTGCCAATTAATACAACAAGAATAATGACACTATTATTTGTTAGAGAGTATTGATCGAAAATATCGGTTGGCTCATAAGTATTACAATGAGAATATAAACTAAACTTATAAGTTCACAAAAATCTTTACCAAACACTATATAAAAGTGAGATGGATTACTGTAACAATCCAAAAATATTTCGATTTTTGTACTTATTTTCTCATTGACGAGCCTAACAATATTTATAGCATCAGATTCAATCATTAATATAATCAACCCCACATGCTTATTTAATTAAACTTCAAATTGAAATGTCGCGGCATCTGTAATTTTCTACATCATCAAAATAATTATTCCCGACCCGACTCGACCCGAAATTTTCTGGTTGGACAACGGGTTTGATATTAAAACCCGCGACCCGACCCTATAATATTTTAATTATTTTTTAAGTTTTTACTATTATTTCATTTGTTTATTACTTTTTTTGTATTAAAACTTTATATATATGATAATTTTTAAGATATAAAATAACTAATATTTATATTTCAAAATGATTAATTCATTTAATTTTTTTTAATTACCCGATGACCCGACCCGATCACGAGTGGGTTACACTTCTGCGTGACCCGACCCGATCGGGCTTCGCAAAATTTCAAAAAATCCGACCCGAACCGACCCGTGAACACCCCTAGTGAGCTGGATTAGACCGAAGAAAAACATGACACTCTGCTAAATTAAAGTAAAAATTAAGGACTATATTGTAAATAAGGGAAAAGGTAAATCTAAAACCTGGATTTTAAAATGATATAACCTAACGAATCTAATTTGCAACATCATCCCAAATTTTGCAACGCCCATTCGGCCTCCACATCATCAAACAGACTCAGAGCGTCAGATCACTTACCCTGCCACGCGTACAGTCGGGATTAAAACAACAATTTGGGGCACAACGTCACCAGATGTGACCGAAAGTACCAGATCAGAGCGTAAAGGCTCGCGAGAACGTGAATTTCCTCTATAAATAAAGCCCTCGAGTGACCAACCCGCTGATCCTTTATCAAATCAACGAACACATTTAGCCATGGCGAAGCCTCGTAAGCCAAAGAACGAGGAGACGAAGGCCGATAATTCCGGCGCCGTCGTGCGTCACCAGAAGCTCTGTCTCTCAATCGACATGGACAAGCGCCAAATCTACGGGTGAGGAAGAATTAACTAACAATTTTCGCGTGCGCACACACACGCACGTGACAAATCGAAATGATTTGATTTACTCACTGAACTAATTGTTTGTTTAATTTTCATTTGTTTTTTCTTTTTTTAAAAAATTGTTTAGCTACACCGAGCTGGAAATTGCAGTACCGGATATTGGGATTGTAGGGTTACACGCGGAGAATTTGGGAATTGAGAGTGTGTTAGTTGACGGAGAGCCTACTGAGTTTGAATATTATCCGCATAATAATCAAAATGTGGAAAATGAAAAGAGATGGAGATCCATGGTCTCGTCGCCCAGTTCTGCTGCCGATGCTGCAGCTGCGATGTACATAGGGGCTCTGGAAAGAGAATTAGTTCCCAATTTGCTCATCAATTGTTGCAAGCCGTTCAAGGGTTTAACTGAACAGATAGACCAAATGAGTTTGGAGAATACGTTGGATTCATCTGCTGAACCTAAGCAGGTTACTGTTGCTGTTTGTGAATTATTTTGTTTTGTTTGCACGGGTTTGGAAGGGTGTGTTTATAACTCTTTGGCTCAACTTTAAAAGCAGTATTTCCTACCATCCGCCTACTTATACTTGACAGTGTTCTTAGTTGTGTTACTTCTAGCTTTTTTGATACACAGGAAGCTCCTCGGCTCCACTTGTTTGTATACTAGGTTTGGAACTGGGGACAGTTGCCTCTACAATCTTTAGTAGTTAACCCATGAGATAGGATATCTCATGTAGGTATTGGGATTTGTACATCTTACCGCTTGTGTGGACATTTGACCCAAGAGGCATTTGACCTAGGATTACATAAGGTTGAGGTCAACATGTTTAGAAGCAGTTTCATTAGTCCTGGCTGTAAGAAATTGGGTTTCACATATACTGGAAATCTGGGTTCAATTGGGTTTGTTTGTTTTTGGTTTCTTAGCATGCACTCTAGAGATATAGTGACGAGGTTTATACTTCTGTGGTTTCTCATGTAGGTTGATGTTGGGTGCAGAATGTGAAATTGGTTCGTATTGACTACTGGGTAGAGAAAGCAGAGACTGGAATTCATTTTGACGGTAATGTGTTACATACTGATAATCAGATAAGCCGAGCACGATGCTGGTTCCCGTGTCTAGATGACAGCAACCAACGATGCTGGTATGACTTATGAGCTGTTACATTGCTCTTGTTCATGTTTGGGATTGGTAGTTATGGTTATTTGAAGTCTCTACAGTAGTTTCATTAATGTTATATCTCCTTATCTGCTCAGTTATGATCTGGAGTTTACGGTCTCCCAAAATCTTGTTGCTGTCAGTGCTGGAAGCTTACTATATCAGGTCAGAGAAATGGACGAGAACATTTTACTACTGCATGGACTATAAATTTTTGTGATGTCTCAAACAAAAACTTATCAAAAGTGTTAGAAAACTCATGGAATCTCTATATTATATTAACACTATTGGGTCATTTTGTTTTGATTTGGTTTTTTTTTTTTTTTACTTTGGACCTGTAATTCGTCCTTCAAGTTAAATTCTTCATATTATTACTTTGTTTTGTTTTATTTCATTTTAATGCATATGAATAAATGATTATTTACTTATTTAATTTTGCTGTGAGGGAGTACACTGTATCACCTTAACAGAA
>SKCR01028313.1:0-177103 GCA_019454045.1 Zanthoxylum bungeanum
TCGCTTATTTCAACTCCGAAACACTTTCCGGAAATTATTCCAACTCCCAAAACACATCCAAAACATTCAAAAGACATATTTTTCATCAAAAATGTCGGATATTCCAGATCTGATCTGGATCCAAAAACAGTCCATTTAACATGTTTAAATCCAATTTTTAGCAAGATTAATCGAATTAATCCAACTCTCATTCAAAGCCACCACACATGAATAACTCTAGAACAATTCTAGGTATAATAAGAGTGGTTATCACACTCCATAATGGCAACAACGTTGTCCAACAACAAATTGAAATAATATTACAATAATGTTGCCTAAAACTACTTCACACATGCACCATAGCTTCCAATCCATCATTCACAACCAAAAGCCCCAAAATTTCATACTTGAAGAAACCCTAGAACATTTCTAAATCATGAAAAAAATAAGAAATCAAATTTCTAAGCTTGGGGTTAAGAAGATTACCTTTTAATCTATTGTTTCCTAAGATTTTTTTCTTTGAATTTCCTTCAAATCTTCAAGGATTTTTGAAACAATTTTTCAAACCCATTTTCTTGAGCTTAGTCGGTCATGGAGGTTCACCAAATGAAGAAGAAACAAACACTTTTTGAAGACCAAAGGACCAACTTTTAGGGGAATGAGGGGCAATTTTGTCATTTGGCAATTTTAATCTAATTAAGCAATATAAGCTTTATGTAATCCAATCAAATTAGCACACATAAAACATATATTAAATCATGTCATATCAACCAATAATAATTGGACAAATTTCATTACATTTATGGAAAAAGTTTATTAATTAATAATTCAAATATTTAACAATTAAATATCTAAATAATTAATTAATGTAATTATTAATATATATGTATTTTTATTTACAATAAATAACAAATACATATATTTATGGAATGTGTCAAAATCTCATTTGACAAATAATTAATGTGTATCTAATCGTATTATGTATCAAATACAAATACACAATATCTATTATCGGACAAAATCCTTTAATGCATGTGTTATCATTTAACCGATTAAACGATTCGAATTAACTCACTTAATCCGATGAAGTATTATGAATAATCTGTATTATTCATATCGAGTTGCCCAAGTGCTCAACGAGTACACTTCATATTGTGGGACTCTCTAAGTTTAGGTTTATCCGTCACGAAATCCAATTTCGTGTCCATAATTCACCCACTCATGAATTATGACGACCACTGATAATCTTGCTAAACTATGCAAGTCGAGTTCATTGCATACGTATAATCCCTCAGTCACAGGCTATCCATATTATACCTGGGATATAGATAACAACGTCAAATTCTTTCGTTATAATACAGTCGACTTTCAATATACAATCTCTAAATAACACTCGGAACTGATTTCCGAAGTTATACCACGGCCATTGATTTACTAGATCGTAAACATGTGAGGATGTAGATGCCCTATACACAGGACTGACGGATCCTATCTTGATACGCACTGGATATCATGAGCATCAGTCCACACCCAATAAACAGGCGGAGGTCTGATCATGAATAGATTGTTAGACAATTATGACCCATAGCGTCACTATTTGTAAAAGACATTGTGGTTTTTGTACAAATTAACTATGTAGCAATGGAAATTGCATTTTATCATTTTGTAATTTGATTACTTAAATATATAAATTATAAAAGTCCTTATGATTAGTTCCGGATTACAAGATATGAGACAGTATCAATCAATAACGGTTTAGACTAGTATTGCACTTGTGTGTGTTATGGAAGCGTAACATCATAGTTCTCATATATTTAAGGATTGGATACTTATGCAAGTGTGATAGGAGGTAGTGTTTACCGATGGTACGGAAACAGCTTCGCTCTGAATAGACCCCGCGGAATCCCATTGGTAGTATGACTATGTGTCTATGAGAATCCGCATCAGGGTAGGTGTATTTGGTCTTAACCTGAGACTTGCATCGCTAGTACTTGCGACAATCAATACGCTTTGGTTTTGGTCGTCCAGGACTTTAACAGGTTCTGTGTACGCCTCTTCTGGGTTTATTGAGAATCGTAGTGTATTGGGTGTGATGTCAAGACGGAAGTATCACTTCAGTCATATGGAGATGATGATCACGCATGGATACAGAACTGGTACTCTAAATGGTTGCAACCATCGGGATAATATGACATGGTCATGATTATTCGATTAAAGAGACTAGTTGCTTGTAATCTGATATATGCTTCGTACGGGGCAGACACTATTCCAGCCCCAGGCCTTGCATGTGACATCCGATACTAGATCGTTATACACAATACTACGTATACTACGCCTGACATAGATTATATATTCCTTTAAGAATATTTCTGGAGAATTGGGTAGGCACGGTGCTTTGCTAGAAGCCAACCATGTCTCGTAAATCGGTAAAAATGTAGTACAAGGTACGTACGTGTTCGGATTGTCCGACGACCAGATTTACTGCCAACATATCCAGGGATCTCATGGGTCACTTCTCGAAGATTCACCGATGACGTATGATTCGAACATAATTAATCTGATATAAATTTCGGAGAGAATTGATCTAGGATAAAATACTATTTGAAGAGAGAGAACGATTAATTTGGAATTAATCGATAAAATAATATATTCGATATATTAAACGAAATTAGATTTCGATGCGGAATTAAAATTGGATTTTAATTCGGGCAAACGAATTAATTTAGAATTAATTCGCTAGCGATGTGAATAGTAATTTTGCTAGACATAATTATTTAATTAAATTTGATTTAATTACGTCGCAACGGAAAATTCGTTAATTCGGAATTAGCGAACCCGAGCGCGGGATGTGTTGTGGGCCCACTCGGATTTTGAATCAAGTGGGGCCCACATGTCACATCACATGTCACACCACTAGTCATTCATTGACCTTTTTGGTGATGGAAGTTAGTGAATGAAATCATGGTAACTTGTTTTACACACAAGTTGACAAGGTGAATGACATATACCAAATGTTTGGTATATCTTTCTTTTTTATTTTTGAAATCAATTAATCAAGTCATTCGCTCACTCTTACTCTCTCTAGCTCACGGTTTTGGGAACCAAAATACTCTCTCCATTTTCTTTCTTCTTTGGCCGAAACTATGAGGAAGAAGAAGAAGATTTTTGTTGCAAAAATTTTCTAAGTGCTAGCACACACAAGGGATCATTCAAGGTGATAGGGAAACCAACCTTTGAGCTTGGAATCACCATTAAGCTTGGAGCTTGGATTACATCCCCAAAGGAGGAGTTTGGCTGAAAGTTGGAGGAACAAATTTTTTGTATTTGACACATCATAAATCTGTTCTTTGTAAGTATGATTCCACCATTCTTACTTTCGTATTCACATATTTCATTGCTTTATATGATCTTGGGAATGTCTTAGAGACCAAAAAAGATCGTTGACGTGATTGTCATCAAAGTGTGGAGGATACCTCATATATCCCACTGTGGTATCTCAAGTCAAAGGACCACTATGCTCGCTCAACTCGAGAAGGTTCCTATTGACGTTGGTGTACCATCTATTAGGAAACATTCGGTGATTCGTTCAGTGTCTTATCAAATAAATACATATATGTCTATACGAGTCTCCCGAGACTCATGGTTCACTGGGATAAACCATCGGACCAAGTCACGATATACGACATGTAATGGTCTCATCGGATTTTACTAACCGACCCGTGTTAGTAAATCTTGACCACGAATTTTATTTAAGGATATACATCTTATAGTGCGCTTCCCAATGTCAATTACAAAATAAGTTGTAACTACGCACTATATTGTAAATCCTAGGTTCTTTGTCTAATATACACGTATCACTAAACAAGATTTAGTTTCGATCTAATCATAATCAGATATCTAATCGTAATTAGATCGAATAAGTGTATAAAAGAGAAGGGTGCTACCATTAAATTAAGTAATATTATGGAAAATAGAATTGCTCGTATTTATGAATCAGACATAAATACGATCCGGATTGGCACTCCGAGCACCAACCCTAACAGTTTCTTCAATTATTAATAATGTTAATAGAACTATACTTGATTTATACAATGGTTATATAAATATATATAATATTCAATAAATGATACTATACAACCCAATGAATGCACCAACTAAACAATTTAAGCTTCATGGGGAATAAGTTGGTTAATGTAGCGAAGTAAAAAACAAAGTCCACTAATAAAGCCACTATTATCTAACGATAAATTTCGAGTTTCCCCAAAGTACTTTTGTGTTGGGGTTTTGGCGCGGGCGCAACGGAAGCTCGCGGTTCGGGTGAAATCTTAATTTTAAAAACTTTTAAATTACCGAATAAATTATTCAATATCTAATATGAATAATTCATTCATATTTCACCTAAACATATTTATTCGATATCAAATAACGACATAAATAGTTAAGAAAATGTTTGACAATTATGACTCATAGCATCACTATTTGTAAAAGACATTGTGTTTTTGTACAAATTAACTATGTGACAAAAGGAAATTGCTATTTTATCATTATTATAATTAGATTACTTGGATATATATAATGATAAAAGTCCATATGGTTAAATCGGATTAATAAGATATGAGACAATATTAATCCACGAACGGTTTAATCATTAAATATCCATAGTCGAAGTATTATTGAGACTGGACATCAATAATGCGGAATAGACTAGTATTACACTTGTGCTCGTTATGGAAGCTTAACATCATAGTTCTCATATATTTAGGTATTGGATATTTATGCAAGTGTAATAAGAGGTTCTGTTAGCCGTTGGACCGTGAGCAGTTCGCTCTGGATAGACCCACTCGGAATCCCATTGGTAGTATGACTATGTGTCTATGGGAATCTGAATCAGGGTAGGTGTATGTGATCTTTAACCTTAGACTTACGTCGCTATTACTTGCGACCATCAGTTTACTTTGATATTGGTCGTCTGAGGCTTTAACAGGTTCTGTGTACGCCTCTATTGGGTTTACTGAGAATCGTAGTGTATTGGATGTGATGTCAAGATGAGAGTATCACTTTAGTCATATGAAGATGATGGTCACACATGATACATAACTAATACTCTAAAAGCTACAGCTATCGGGATAGAATGATTAGGTCATGACTTTTCGATTACAGAGACTAGTTACTCGGGATTAGATATATGCTTCGTACGGGGCAGACACAGAGCCAGCCCTAGGCCTAGCATGTGACATCCGATACTGGATTGTATTACGCATTACTTAATATTACTACGCCTGATACAAATTATATTCCTCGGTGAATATTTCTGGAGAATTGGGTAGGCACGGTGCTTTGCTAGAAGCCAACCATGTCTTGTAAATCGGTGAGAACATGGTACGGGGTACGCAAGTGTTCGGACAGTCCGACAACCGTATTTACTGCCAACATATCCAGGAATCTATTGGGTCGCTTCCCAAAGATTCACCAATGACATTTGACTTAAATAGAATTAATCTGGGATTAATTTTGAGAGAGAAAATTAATATGGGATTAATTGCGATAAGAATTAATCTGTGATTAAATTCGTATAAAAGAGAGAACGCGATTAATTTAGAATTAATCGATAAAATAAATTTAATAGTTATATTGAATTTTTCTATTTAATTTATTTATTTTGGGCTAAAATAATATATCAGATATATTAATTGAAATCATATTTCAATACGAAATTAAAATTGGATTTTAATTCGGGCAAACGAATTAATTTAGAATTAATTCGAAAGCGACTATCGTAATAATTTTGCGAGACATAATTATTTAATTAAATTGGATTTAATTATGTAGCGATGACAAATTCGTTTAATTCGGAATTAAACGAATTCGGGCCCAAGCTTAGTTGTGTGTTGGAGAAGCCACTCTAAATTTTGAATTTAAAAAGTGGTGGGACCACTTCACTTACATCAAATGTCAACAATTGATGGAAGTAGTTCGCTTTAATAAATTGGATGCTTTAACACACACACCAACCAAGTCTTGAATTCAGTATTCACTCTCATTCTCTCTTTGGCTTGGCCGAAACCCTCTCAAACTTGGAGAAAAATTTTGCTTCAAATTTTTCATCAAAGCTAGCACTTGGGGAGTCATTTTAGGTGATATGGAAACTCACCCAAGGAACAAACAACTCTACAACAAGCTTGGAGCTTCATCCAAAAGGAAAAATTTCGAATTTCTCCAAATCAATGTAAGTGTTTCCGCCACTTTTCTTGAATAATTTACACATATAATCATGTTTAGAGATCTTGTGGCATGTCTTAGAGACTAACAGAAACATCGCGAAACTTTTACGAAAATGTTTTTCCGCAAAATGGTATAAAACACGTTTTTGACCGAATCGACTACCCAATGCACATGGGGGCTGCCCAACAGTACTAGGGCAGTTCATCGGCTGCCCGAACAGTGACTTGTTTGGGCAGCCGTCACCCGATTGGCTCAAAAGTCACCCGGTAAAGCCGTTTTTCGCCGTTTTTCACCATTTTCTCATATTTCAACTCCGAAATAGTTTCGGAAAATTGTTCCAACACCCAAAACACATCCAATACATTCATATGACATTAATTTCATCACAATAAATCCAATTTTTTCAGATCTATTTTTGTAACAAAAATAATCAATTTTTCATGCTTTAATCCAACTTTTTCAACATTAATCAAATTAATCACAACACCAATCCAAGTCACCACCAATGAAGCACCTAAGAATAATTTTAGGCATTATAAGAGTGGTCATAACACTCTAGAATGGAAACTTATCATCAAATGATCAAATTGAACAAATATTACAATAATATCATTCAAATCTACTTCACACATGCACTAAGCCTCCAAATCCATCCTCCAAATCAAAAACCCCAAATTCTTAAGAAAAGAAGAAATCATAGGATCTCACTAGATCATCAAGAAACAAGAAACATGCTTTCTAAGCTTAGGGATATATAGAATTACCTTTAATTCTCCTAATTTCTTAAGCATTTTTTCTTGATTTTCTCCATTTTCTTCCTTGAATCATCAAGCAATTTGAGAGTATTTGGAGGGTGATGTATTCGGCCATGGCAAGCTTCTCAAATGAGAAAATAAAATTTTCAACTTTAAATAATAAGCTTGACCGACTTTCTAGGGGTATTTTAGTCAATTTCCTAATTTAATTCAATTAAATAAAATTAAACTTTATGTTAGCAAATCAAATTTGCACACATAAAGTTTAATTAAAACATACCACATGTATAAATAATAATTAGCCATATAACATAAAAATTATGAAATATATATATATCATTTAATTATTTAAATATCTAAATAATTAATTAATATAATTATTATTATATATGTATTTTTATTTACATTAAATAATAAATACATATATTAATGGCATGTGTCAAAGTCTCATTTGACAATTAATTAATATGTATCAAATCAAATTTTGTATCAAATACAAATACACATTAATTATTAATTGAGCAAAATTCTCGAAAGCATGTGTTTTCGTTTAATCTATTAAACGATTCGAATTAACTCATTTAATCCGATGAAGTATTATGAAAAGTTTGTCTTATTCATAACGCTTGCCCAAGTGCTCAATGAGTACACTTCATATTATAGGACTCTCTAAGTTTAGCTTTATCCGTCACGAAATCTAATTTCGTGTCCATAATTCACCCACTCATGAATTATGACGACCACAGATAATATCGCTAAACTATGCAAGTCGAGGTCATTGCATACATATAATCCCTCCGTCACAAGCTATCCATATTATACCTAGGATATAGATAAGAACGTCAAATTCTTATGGTATAATATAGTCGACTTTCAAATTTATGATTTCTAAATAACACTCAGAACTCGCTTCCGAAGTTATAACATGACCATGGATTTACTAGATCACAAACACGTGAGGATGCCTATGCCCTGTAAACAGGATCAACGGATTCTATCTTGATACGCACTGGATATCATGAGCATCAGTTCACACCCAACGAACAGACAGTGGTCTGATCTAAATACATCGGTGACGTGACTGCCATCAAAGTGTGGAGGATAACTCATATATCCAATGTGGTATCTCAAGTCGAAGGACCACTATGCTCGCTCAACTGGAGAAGATTCCTATTGATGTTAGTGTACCATATATTAGGAAATCTTCAGTGAGTCATTCAGTGTTTATCAAATAAACACCTACATGTCTATACGAGTCTCCCGAGACTCATGGTTCATTGGGATAAACCATCAGACCAAGTCACGATATACGACATGTACTGGTCTCATCGGATTTTACTAAACGACCCGTGTTAGTAAATCTTGACCAGAAACTTTATTTAAGGATATACAACTTATAGTGACGCTTCCCAATGTCAATTACAAACTACATTGTAACTGCGCACTACATTGTAAATCCTAGGGACTTTGTCTTATATACACGTATCACTAAATCAGATTTAGTTTCAATCTAATCATAATTAGATATCTAATCGTAATTAGATCGAATATATATATAAAAGACAATAGGTGCTACCATTAAATAAGTAATATTATGGAAAAAAAACATTGATCGTATTCATGAATCAGACATAAATACGATTCAGATTGGCACTCCGAGCACCAACCCTAAAATTTTGTTGGTAAGCAGTTTCTTATCCTTGATTGGTAGAAAAAACATCAATGATTATTTCCAGTCATGTCCATGATTGAAAGGGAGGTATTAGTGACATCAGTCTCAACTGTATCCGTCGAGCAGACATTTCGTATGGGCGACAATATTCTTGATGACAGAAGATCAAGGTTGAAACAAAGACTTTAGAAGCTCAAACGTGTCTTGGAGATTGGTGTAAGGAGAAACGTCGTGAACAAGAAAATCAGCCGGAAACTTTTGAAGATTTATGTGATAATACAGACACAACTAATACCAGAGGCTCAAAGACCGAACCGCCTTCCCTCGATGAGGATAAATAAAATATAAATGAGGTAAATTATTAAAAATAAAATGTAACAGAATTACATGAGCTTTGATTCATCTACACCCAAAGAGGTTACATAAGTAGTTTAATTAAGTGTAAGATTTTTTTTTTCAAAATAAATAAATAAATTATCAAAATATGCTTTAGTAAATCTTTAATTTTTAATTATTTTATATCAATTTAATTTTTTGTTTCAACCAAGAATAATATCTTTAATAGTTTTGTCAAAATTATTATTATAAAGTTATATGTAGTGAACACTATAAACGTTAATTTGAGTTTTATTTAGAACATGTTTGATTTGGCCCAAATGAAAAACAATTATTTCTTTATTTGAGAAATTGTAAACAAAACAAGATAAGGGAAAAGATATTGTATTTTGACTAATAAATTGACTTGGAAAATGTTAGAGCAGCTATCAATTGTATGAAGCCTGTTACAAGCAGATGCTCCTATCACTGAATCGCACCCAATGCCCCGTTTGTCCCTTATATTAGTTTCCCCGATAAGCCCTTTTTTGTCATTAACCACCACCACCACCACCACCAGGCACCGACAAAACAAACTTTCTCCTCACATTCTCTACGACGCTCAATCCACTCTTCTCTCTCTCTCTCTTGTATTTATTTGTAAAAGGCCTTCCCTCGGATCTTGATTCTTCTTCAATTCCAATCTAACCCTCACTCTAACTCTCTCTCTTCTGATCAAGAAATTGATTTGAGTTTGAGTTTGAGTTTGCGTTTGAGTTTGTTTCGTTTCGGTGGCTGTGGGTGTTAAAGGTTAGGCGGACGCAGAGATAATTTGCTCTGTATGTCAGTAGAGTACTACTGTGATAAATATTACGGTGGATACTGTGCGCTTGCTAATCCTTTACAATGGCCGCAACTAAGGAAAAGACGACGCCCATTAACACCGACAACAAGCCTTCCGGGTCGGACCCGATCCCTAAACGAGAGTCCGTCACCACTCTGATCCGACCCGTTGAATCCCTCCCTGAACCTCCTGCTAACACCACTTCCTCTGCCAAAGGTTTTATTTATTTTTTAATTATTTAATTTTGATTATAATTTTGTTTATATTTAAATGCTATTTTTATTGGATAGTGATGGTTTGGTTTTTGAGAAAGATGAGTAGCTAAATCTTGTTTTTGATATAAAGTCAATTGAGTGAGGTCCTTATCTCCGCTGGGCCCCAAATACAAGTTCTTATTTATTGTCCCTGTTTGTTTTTATTTTATTTTTTTCCTGTTGATGTTACGTTTTCTTTGCAACCAAACAAGACTTTAGTTATGATGATTACTTATCTTTACTTTTTTTTTTCTTTTCTAGTAGCTGACTGAAGTAAACTGGTGTCTCAACGTTTCCAGAAATTATGTAACTAATAGCCACACTTCATTTTTACTTTGATTGATTTTCTTGCATAGGAATTGCAATGATGGTGAGGCCTCAAACTAGCCATCCTTTAGACCCTTTATCTGCTGCTGAAATCTCTGTGGCAGTAGCAACTGTTAGGGCTGCTGGAGCAACCCCTGAGGTAAATTTTACTTATCACTATGTTTATATTTTTATTACATTACTTCATTAATAGACGGAGAAGTTAATCTGTGTTTTTTAGGTGAGAGACAGCATGCGGTTTGTGGAAGTAGTTCTGGTGGAACCCGAGAAACTAGTGGTTGCATTAGCGGATGCCTATTTCTTCCCTCCTTTCCAGCCGTCATTAATTCCCAGGACGAAAGGCGGGCCAATAATTCCTACTAAACTTCCTCCTAGACGAGCAAGACTTGCCGTTTACAACAAAAATTCGAATGAGACCAGTGTGTGGGTTGTTGAACTCTCTGAGGTTCATGCCGCAACTCGAGGTGGTCATCATAGAGGCAAAGTCATCTCGTCGAAAGTTGTTCCAGATGTCCAACCTCCCATGGTATTTAATAGTTTATATGCATATGTACACGTCAAATATTCATTCGTGGTAATCTTAATTTACCCAAGGTGCTGTCCATAGTTTGTACTTCAAGTGCCTGATTTCAGTTTGGCTCTAAATAGGGGTTCCAATCTGATATAAAAGTAACAAATTCTAGTTAGACAGACCGTGTTCTATTTTTCTGAACAAGTGTGATTTAATCTAAATAAGTAAGAGTGAATGTGTTTTTCCTAAAAAATACTTCTAATGTTAATTTTCGTTAATGTAGATAGATTACGAAGTACGGAAACTCTATTTCCCCTTCATGTTGCGTTTCCGAAACGAAGTGGAAACAAACATGTTAGGAAACGTTTCCTACTAATTAATTTGAAAAATAAGGGGAAACATTTTAGAAATGGGAGAGGAAAAGGGAAACATTTTAGAAATGGGAGAGGAAAGGGGAAACGTTGTAAATGTTTTTTCATTTTTTCTCCAGTGAGAAGGGGAGAGCAAATGGTGCTGCCATATTTCAAGCGAGTAAGAGAAAAACCTTAGTTGACATGGACAGAAACCATTAGAAAAGACTTAGGTTTAATGGAGTTTGATGAATCAGTGATCTTAGATAGAGCACAATGGTGTCAAAAGATTGATGTAGCCGATCCCACCTAGTGGGAAAAGGCTTTGTTTGGATTGGTTTGCTTTGCTTTGGCTTTCTCCCCAAAATTTTTCCTTTCTTTTCCCTAAACACCCTTGCAAGGAAAGTTGAACCTTTACACGTAGAACACTAAGCAAGAGCTTTAAAAGAGTGGCAAGAGTATGCAGATGCAGTGAAGTGCAAGAACTTAGCCAAAGCTCTAAGGTTCTTAAAATACAAAAACTACAACAACTCAGTTGAGCCCTTCAATGGTTCTTTAATAGGTGAGTTGGTTGGTGGGTGAGAGAGAGACCGGGAGGTTTTGGACACGTGTTTGAATGCTGATTACTTGATGCTTGTTGCTAGTGCTTATAAATTTCTTCAGAATAGAGGGTTCTTGCCCAATTTCTGAAAATTCAGCATCATTGGTAATAATAGCTATATAACGATTGTAATAATAATAGTAATAATAACAATTACTATTATTAATATTATTTTGTATTGTTTGTTTATTTGTTAAGAATTTGATTTGAATCGCAACATCAACATTTTGTTAAAATTTGCAACCGCAGAGAATTATTAACAAAAACTTTTATCGAAATTTTTTAGATGATTACATTATTAAACCACATTGACTACTACACTATTTCATTTTGGTTATATAGGTCAGTTGGTAGTGCATTGGGCTTTTCTTGTTTAGAATCCTAGGGGAGAATCCCTTTTGGGTTGAGCAAAGTATTGTCACAAAGGCAGAGCGTTGTTAGATGACTTTTTCCTTGAGCAAAGGGAATGGTGAGACGGAACTTCACTTCCACTGCACACGGCTTCCGAAAAGGTTTGAGTTTCCCCGCATGAACATTGGCAAGAAAGGCACAATCTTTGGGACAAAACGAGTTATAGGAAACCCTTCCATAGGATTTTCATGCGAGAAGACCTATAATAATTTCATTTTATTTAACTTTTATCGTAATTTTTTAGATGATTACATTATTAAATATATAGAATAATTTTATTTTATCAAACGTTTCTCTGTGTTTTGTGTCCTAGTTTTTTTGGTAAATAGTGTTTCGCCGTGTCGTGTCGTGTCGTGTTGTACTTCCTATTTCTATTTCCGTGTCCATGCTATCTAGTAGATAGATGATTCCTTCATTTTATAGTTTAGTAAATGGCATGCGCCCCTGTAAACACGTTTTTCAGTTCTACGCATGTTTTTCCAACATCAATATGCTTTATTGAATTTTGTATTACAGGATGCCGGGGAGTATGCTGAATGTGAAGCTGTTGTGAAAGACTTTCCTCCATTTCGGGAGGCAATGAAGAAGAGGGGTATTGAGGACATGGATCTTGTTATGGTGGATCCTTGGTTAGTACCATGTTGAGATAATTTCAAACATATGTTCTGTGAGAATATGTTTCCTGTGCATGTCTTGCTCACCTTTTGATGTTGTGTCCAAACTCATTTGTTATAGGTGTGTAGGGTATCACAGTGATGCTGATGCTCCAAGTCGTAGACTTGCTAAACCCCTCATCTTCTGCAGAACTGAGAGTGACTGCCCTATGGAGAATGGTTATGCTCGTCCTGTGGAAGGAATCCATGTGCTTGTTGATATGCAGAATATGGTTGTGATTGAGTTTGAAGACCGGAAGCTTGTTCACCTACCACCAGCTGATCCTTTAAGAAACTATACTGCTGGTGAAACAAGAGGAGGTGTGGACCGAAGTGATGTGAAGCCCCTTCAGATTTTTCAACCCGAGGGTCCAAGCTTTCGTGTTAATGGACATTTCGTTCAATGGCAGAAGGTGCTTCTACAATATTGGTTCACTTAAGTTTGTTAAAATCATATTGGTTACATGTCTTTTTCGTTTTTGATTATAATTCAATTTTGGTTGGCAGTGGAATTTTCGTATTGGTTTTACTCCTAGAGAGGGCTTGATTATCTATTCTGTTGCATATGTTGATGGTAGTCGAGGTCGGAGGCCTGTAGCCCACAGGTTAAGCTTTGTTGAGATGGTAGTTCCTTATGGAGATCCAAATGATCCCCATTACAGGAAAAATGCATTTGATGCAGGGGAAGATGGGCTGGGTAAAAATGCCCACTCTCTTAAGAAGGTTAAGTACCTCATTTTTTTTCCTTAATTGTCTGAATTATTTAAATATTTAAATTTTTTCCTTTTTAAAACATTCTTACTAGATATAATGTTGTTGCTTCAGGGTTGTGATTGTTTGGGCTTCATCAAGTACTTCGATGCACACTTCACCAATTTTACTGGAGTGTTGTGTTGAAACTATTGAAAATTGTGTTTGTTTGCATGAAGAGGACCATGGTATCTTATGGAAGCATCAAGATTGGAGAACTGGATTAACAGAAGTTCGAAGGTCCAGAAGGCTATCAGTGTCGTTTATATGTACCGTCGCCAACTATGAATATGCATTTTTCTGGCACTTTTATCAGGCAAGCTGGTTGTGCAGGATCAGTTTTATGTTTTCTATAATAATTTCCTCTTAATTGTATTAATGCCCTATGAGGGCATAAATAAATAGTTTTGCATTTTTTTTTACACATTAGGTTGGTAAGTAGATTTGAGTACTGCTACTTTGGTCAAATAATGCCACGTAAATCCCAATCCTGCAATATTGTGTTATAGGATGGGAAGATTGAGGCTGAGGTTAAGCTCACAGGAATTCTCAGCTTAGGTGCACTGCAACCTGGTGAAGTACGAAAATATGGTACTACTATTGCACCTGGGCTATATGCACCCGTTCATCAACACTTTTTTGTGGCTCGTATGGACATGGCAGTGGATTGCAAGCCTGGAGAAGCACATAATCAGGTAAAATATATGGTTACTAGGGATTTTCCTTTTCGGTTTTTCATACTCTTATTTATAGGTTGTGATTACACATGTTAAAATTTCTATATATTTTTTTCACAATATTCTCTACAAGGTTTTAACTTATCGAGAGCTTTTATCAGCAAGTCCTCTATTTGTGGCTTTATCAAGATATTTAACATTATCATCAGTCACATTTTCAGAAATGCCTTTGTTATTTGTTTGATCGGACTCTGTTTATGGTCTGTCCCATTTGTGGCACTGTGGTTCTTTTCTTTCTCTATGTTCATTGAAGTAGCACCATAGTCCTTTACTCAGCAAGTACTTGATAATTAGGTTTATGGACTGCTTGCCGAGGAAACCTTTTTATTGACACTATGGGTAAATCCAAGGTGAATTCATTGGCCTATGAACCAATTGTTCATAAAAGTTTCTTGATCTGTTGTTGGAAATTCCCCAAGTAAAGATTAAAACAGCCAGAGGACATTCTGTATTGACAATTTATTTTTGTTAATGATTTGTGTTGAATCTAGTTTGGATTTTATTCATTGGCGCAGTATAATATTGCGATCTCTTATGTATGAAATGTACCCTATAATTGGAATCTTCTTACTTGAGCATTTGTTGTTCAAATGTAAAGGAAAATTGTTGCCATGTGTTACGTGATAGTAAGAGAAACGTTTACTTGTTTGTATAGGTTGTTGAGATGAATGTTAAAGTTGAAGAACCAGGGAAGAATAATGTTCACAATAATGCATTCTATGCTGAAGAGGAACTGCTTAGATCGGAGTTGCAGGCAATGCGTGATTGTAATCCATTAGCTGCTCGTCATTGGATTGTAAGATGTCTTTTTATGTAGTTCTTATCATTTGTGTAAATTGTAAGGATACTGGCACTCAAAATTGCATAGTAATGTTGGTGGTAATTTTATGTCGGCACTGAATTAGTTTTCTAGTTCTTTGGGACAGTTGTGGCTGCAGCTGCTGCAATTTGATTGTTTCACATTATGGTAGAGTGAATTAGACTAATGTTTTATAAAAATTTTATATACCCCACATAGGGATTTGAAAATATATCAGGGAAGTAATAGTTGGAAAAGAAAATCGAACTGCCTCTAATAAATTAATTGATTGATTATTTGATGGAATACGTCTTTCATCTTGCAGATCAGAAATACTAGAACCGTCAACAGAACTGGACAGCTAACTGGCTATAAGCTAGTACCTGGTTCAAACTGTTTACCATTAGCCGGCTCTGAGGCAAAATTTTAAGACGAGCTGCTTTCTTGAAGCATAATCTCTGGGTCACTCCTTATGCACATGATGAAATGTATCCTGGAGGAGAGTTTCCTAATCAAAATCCTCGAGTTGGTGAAGGATTAGCTACTTGGGTTAAGCAAAATCGCTCTCTGGAAGAAACTGACATAGTTCTGTGGTTAGTTGTCGTTCTTGCTCAACAATAATTAGATCTTGTCTTTGTTGTCAGAATGTGGATTTTGCGTGATTAATGCCCATGTGTTTTCTTTATATGTTGTATATCATGCACGTCCTTTTTATCATTTTTAAAGGTACTATAATTCACATTCTAGCATGTGCATCAAGTAAATGTTTTGCGTAGGACTAGGAGTTGCAGAAATTCCCTGAAAATGATTGTCAATGCATTTTGCTTTATTTTTTGAAATGTTATAGTAATATCGTATTATGATTCTGTTAACAAATTATTGCAGGTACGTATTTGGAGTCACTCACATTCCGAGACTGGAAGACTGGCCTGTCATGCCTGTAGAACGCATTGGCTTTATGCTCATGGTATGCCACTCATCCTATGGCCACATAGCTGTCACATTTGTTTGATTTTGCAAATAACTTGCATTGTTGTACTCAAACTGCACACTATTAGTTAACTTATTTGCTGTTGGTGATGCAGCCACATGGGTTCTTCAATTGCTCACCAGCAGTGGACGTCCCTCCAAATCCAAGCGATTTGGATGTCAAGGACACTGTGATTACCGAAAAGTCTATCCAGAATGGGCTGCTTGCCAAGCTTTGAGTGGATTTTACATTGATTGGATTTGTGGTGATCATTACATTCAGTTGGTTGTTTTGCTAAATAATTTAGTCGGTGGCCAACTTCAGGCAAAAATAATAAAGTTTTTTTTCTTGGTGAAACTTTTGTACTATTCAAGTCGTGAAAGATGGTATAGAAACTCTTTGAATGAGTAAAGTTTCATCAAACACTTAAAGCAATAAGGTTACTTATGCTGGAATTTTCTCCCGCCTAATTACACAGTTTGGATAGTTAGCTATGAGCTTTCTCATACTATTACTTGAATACATGATTGTAGGCTTGGCTGTGGTTAGGGAATTGGAACCGGAATTGTAAAATTACTTAATAAAATTAAAAAAAAAAATTGATTTAAATGTGAAAAAAATAAATTAAAAGGGTTTGTACTTAATTTAAAATTTTTATTGAATCAAAAAAATATCTGATTGTTGGCTGATGTTAGCCAATGGTCAAATTGAGCCAAGACCGTTGGCTGAAATCAGTCTTGTCTTGGCTAAAATCAGCCAATGACCGGTGGATATATATATATTTTTTATTATTATTTATTTATTTTTTACAGTTCCAAACCAGTTTTGTTGGTTTGGAACCGAATATTCGATTCGGAATCGAACCGCTAGTTAGGTTCTACGAATCGTTGGTGTCTGATTCTATTTTTAATGGAACTGGAACTTAATCAGATTTTTTCAGTTCTTGGAACCTGTTGTAAAATATGTGTCATCAAAAGTAATATAACTTGCAAACAAACAGATCAAACAACAAAAGTAGATCTAGATGCATGAAACCTAAAACCAGAAAACCTTAAAACAAACCAGAAAATGGAGATTACAGAATTGTCCAAGTCGAGATGATCTCTGTCCTTAAGAACTTATTGGCCCGTCACAAGTGCTCTACGGTTTCGTATTGCCAACGTTCTCCCAGGATAACTTGGATGCTACTTGAACAAGGAGCACTCCTTCACAAGTTTATGAACTAGGAAGATGGTGAAACTCTCTCAAAAAAAACAAAGAAAAAAAACAAATGTCTCTTTCCAAGAAATTCGGATCTCTTTTCTATATCTTTATTTTGTATATCAAGCCTTTTTATATAAGGCATGGAAGGGTGCCAATAGGGCACCCTTTAGGATGGGGTGCAACCCCCCAAAAGGTTGTACCCCTCACAAGCACCCAATCCAATCAAAAGACAGAATTACCCTTAATGAAATATTAAGAAGAATTTCCTACAATCCCCCACAATTCTTCAAATATTCATGGAGACACTTGAGAGAGTTACCATGAACTAAAGCTGCATCGAAATAGGTAGCTTTTGCCTTGAACCTTTCCTAGTGAGTGACAATCGGATTTACTTGGCAAACCAGTGACCCATAGTCTTGAACTGTTCTGCCGTTGGTGTAAACCAAGACAATTGCCAACACACAGCTTTAATTCGACCATTTTCCCGTTCTACGGTTGTGTTCATTTTGGCCCTGAACAACGGTCCTGGATTCATCAAGCACTTTAGAGTAACCCGCCTTTAAAGGTTCCCATGGAAGCGGCCTCACTTCTTACTTGAAATAGGTGATCTACTATGAAGAGGTAATTTGTCTTTACCCCCATTAGGACTCATCTCTTATATAGTGATCATTAAAAGCCTTAGCTTATCCTAACCAATGACAGACAGCACTCAGCGTCATTATCGAAATGGGAAAGAGTACGAACTCTTCAGTGCTCGTTTTGAATTGCACAAAGTTTCTGCTGTCCCTTTTGAACCTAGATCTTGGGATCTCCAGTCAACTAGGTTGGGTTTCCACAGTGACAATTCTTAGATGATAGGCTTCAAGCCCATTCCCCTCGATGACTTTTCAACTTGCTCTCGAGGTAAACCTTTAGTTAGTGGATCCGCTAGGTTTTCCTTCGACCTGACATAATCGATCGTTATTATGCCACTTGAGAGCAGTTGACGTATGGTATTATGTCTCCGACGTATGTGTCGAGACTTACCATTATACATTGTATTTTGGGCTCTCCCAATAGCCGATTGGCTGTCACAATGTATGCTTATCGCTGGCACCGGTTTGGGCCAACTAGGAATATCCTCCAGGAAGTTTCTAAGCCATTCTGCTTCTTCCGCAGTTTTGTCTAACGCTATGAATTCTGATTCCATAGTAGACCGGCAATACACGTTTGCCTCGAGGATTTCCATGACACGGCTGCATTACCAAGTGTGAAAACAAATCCACTCGTGGATTTGGAATCCACCGTATCAGATATCCAGTTAGCATCGCTGTAACCCTCTAGTACAGCAGAATATCTCTCGTAATGTAGCCCATATTTTGAAGTTTCTCTCAGATACCTCAAAATTCTTACTATGGCTTTCCAGTGGTTGTGTCCTGGATTACTCGTATATCTGCTAAGCCGATTCACAGCTTGAGCGATATCAGGTCGTGTGCAATTCGTGAGATACATCAGACTTCCGATGATTCTCGAATACTCTAGTTGCGATATGCTTGAACCAGTATTCTTTGATAAATGAAGAGTTAGGTCTACAGGGGTTCTAGCCACGTTTAGATCCCCTTTGATATATTTATCGAGTATCTTCTCAATATAATGAGTCTGTGATAATATATATCCGTCTGATGTCCTAGAAATCTTTATTCCTAGGATCACATCAGCTATCCACATATCTTTCATATCAAATCTGCTGGATAACACATTTTTGGTAAACTTAATCATTTCATGATTACTACCAATTATCAGCATATCGTCTACATAGAGACACACAATGACATATCCTTTTTGAGTTGATTTGGTGTACACACACTTATCACACTCATTGGTTTTAAACCCATTTGACAACATTTCTTTGTCAAATTTCTCATGCCATTGTTTCGGTGCTTGTTTTAATCCGTACAAGGATTTTACAAGTTTGCACACCTTATGTTTTTGTCCAGGAACACTAAACCCTTCTGGTTGTTCCATGTAAATCTCTTCATCCAATTCACCATTCAAAAATGCCGTCTTTACATCCATTTGATGTATTTCAAGACCGAATATAGCTGCTATGACTATGAGCATTCTTATCGATGTGATGCGAGTCACCGGTGAATAGGTGTCAAAGTAATCGAGGCCTTCCTTTTGTCTATAACCTTTTATGACAAGTCTTGCCTTATACTTATCTATTGATCCATCTGTTTTCATCTTCCTTTTGAATATCCATTTGTAGCCCAGCGGCTTACAACCTGGCGGAAGATCAACCAACTCCCAAGTATGGTTCTGTAGGATTGAATCAATCTCACTGTTAATAGCCTCTTTCCAAAGAGGTGCCTCCGGAGAAGTCACAGCTTCTTTATAACTTTGAGGCTCATTTTCTAACAAGTATGTTAGAAAATCGGGACCAAACGACTTAGACGTTCTAGCTCTTTTGCTACGTCTAGGCTCGATTGTCTCAGTATTTACACGTTGATCTGATTCTTGGTCAACTTGATCACTGTCCTCGACAGTATCAACTGTTCTTTTGAGAGACCCAGTTATTTGTCTTTCTTTACAAGGAAACGTCTCTTCAAAAAATATCGCATTCCTTGACTCAATTATCATATTTGGATTGATGTCAGGAATCTCCGACTTGTGTACCAAGAATCGATACGCACTACTGTTGTGAGCATATCCAATGAATACACAGTCAACAGTTTTGGGTCATATTCTAACATTCTTAGGTTTAGGAACCATTACTTTGGCAAGACACCCCCACACTTTGAGGTATTTGTAGGAAGGTACGAAACCTTTCCACAATTCATATGGTGTCTTGTCAAGTCTTCTGTGAGGAAGCTTGTTCAGAACGTAGTTCGCGGAAAGCAAGGCTTCCCCCCACAAGTTCTGGGGTAGACCCGAACTTGTCAACATGGCATTCATCATTTCCTTCAACGTTCGGTTTTTGCGCTCCGCAATTCCGTTATGTTGAGGAGAATAGGGAGCAGTGGTTTCGTGAATAATTCCGTGCACAGAACAATATTCACCGAATGGTGAAACATATTCACCACCTCTATCACTCCTGATTCTTTTGACTTTCTTGCCAAGTTGATTTTCAACTTCGCTCTTATAGTGCACAAAGCTCTCAATAGCTTCTGCTTTGCTTCTCAGCAGGTACACATAACAGAACCTTGTGCTATCATCGATAAAAGTGACAAAGTACTTTTTACCGCCTCTTGTTTGCACAATATTCATGTCACATACATCGGTATGTACAAGTTCTAGCGGTTCAGAACTGCGTTCTATAGAATGAAATGATGTTCTATGCATTTTGGCTTCAACACATGATTCACACTTATGTTGGCTATCAATTGCAATTTTAGGTATAAGGTCCATGTTAATTAATTTACGCATGGTATCATAATTAACATGTCCTAACCTCCCATGCCATACATTCTGTGACACAATAATATAAGCAGACGAACTAGCTTTATTAATAGCACGATTAACAGTCATTACATTTAGCTTGAAAAGCCCTCAGTTAGGTATCCTTTTCCTACATACATATCATTCTTAGTCAATACAAACTTGTCAGAAACAAATACAAGCTTAAAACCAGCCTTACTAAGAAGAGAGCCCGAGACTAAGTTCTTCCGAATATCTGGAACGTGCAGTACATTCTTCAATGTTAGCTCCTTTCCGGATGTCATCTTCAGAACCACTGTGCCTTGTCCAACCACCTGAGAGGTAGACGAGTTTCCCATTTTCAGATGATCGCCGCCATCGACCTTCTGGTATATGGAAAACATCTTACTGTCTGCACAGATATGACGAGTAGCCCTAGTGTCTACCCACCATTCTCTCGGATTCCTAACTATGTTGGCTTCGGTTACCACTGCTGATAGTTCCATCTCTGAGATATCATCAGGCAGCTGCTCGCCTTCAGTAACATGGGCCTCATATTTCTTTTTTTGCCTTGTCCTGAGACTTTTTGTTCCTGCAGTCCTTTGACATATGACCGCTCTTTCCACAGTTGTAGCATTTTCCCTTGAACTTCTTGTTCCCAGAGTCAGCTCCACTGTTCTTTCTCTTTTTGCTACCCTTTACACCTTCAATGATGTTGGCCTTAGACTCCAGAGTCTTGTAGCTGGCCTTCTCGGACATCCTGTTGTCCTCCTCGATTCTCAATCGAACACTGAGGTCTTCAAGGCTCATATGCTTCTTTTTGTGTTTCAGATAGCTCATGAAGTCCTTCCATGATGGAGGCAACTTTTCAATTATGGCGGCAATTTGAAACGTCTCATTTGTCAGCGGTATTGGGATGCGTCCCAGGGTCGAGGCCCCCGTTGTCGGTTGCAGGTATTGGGATGCGTCCCAGGATCGAGGCCCACATCATCAGCAGTATCGAGATGCGTCTCAGGATCGAGGTCCACTGCAGTATCAACTCAGCTCGAGACAGCTAGCTAACCAGGTAAGTAAAAATGCATTGCATAGACTTTGATAGGACTGTCACTGTCACACACCGTACAAGCCCCATCAAAGTGGGGGCGACTGTAGGCATTGCATTTTTGCATGTGAAACCCGATGATGAGTCTCATTTGGAGGCACTACCTTTTGAGTCACGAAAGCCGCGGGAAACGGATATCGGAAGGGGAAATTCAGGATAAACAAGCTCACTGTCTTCGTTAGTGCTGCGTTCGTTACTTCGTTCGAACGGAAAACAGATTGCGGGCGTTCGTGTCGCGTTCGAGGAAGCGTTCGAACGGTGTCGGTAATTCTGGTTTTGCTGCTAGCCTCACACCCCAGCCCATTTAGCCCCCCAAAGCCCATAAAACACATCCCAAATTAAATAAATAAATATTAATTTAATCATTAAGCATTAAATAAAATATTTAAAACATTTACCAAACTTAAACTAAAATCATGCCTAATTTAAACAATTTGAATATATTATATACTAAAACTAAAAAGAAGATATACCTAATTAAAATCAATCCTAACCAATTAAAGCCAATCATATATTTGGCTTCCTAATCTAATAAGATAATTACCAATCTAAAATATTTGTATTCCTAAACCAACACAAATTAAATATTACAACTTCCTAATTTAAAATATTTTGTCCCCCCTCAATCTTGTGTATAACTTTCTTGGAAATCCTAATTGAATACCAAATCCTTTCCTTGTGAGACAAGAAGAAAACCCTAGACATCTTCTATATAAACAACCCCTAACAAAAGCCATTGCCCCCTTGACACATAGAATTCACACCCAAACTCTCTATAATCTCTTACAATTCACGGTATTAGAACCATAACAAGTAAAGAATAATTCTCTTCATCTCACTCTCTCTTGGCCGAGAACCATACATCCACCAAAAGCAATAACCCTCCTTAGCCAAATCAAAACATTCCCCTCCTGCACCGAGAACACATCCCCCCATACAGCCTTACAACCACTAAAACACCCCATAACAAACACTCAAAAATAGCCCCTGAATTACCTTAAAACAGCAGCCCAAATCCTTAAAAAACAGTAACATAAAAACTGCATAGATAATCTTAAAAATAATCACATACAACTGCACTAAGAACCCACACAAACTTGGAAGAGTTCATTGAAAACGTTAAAACAGGTGGCCCGAGCAGTGAGCAGCAAGACAGAGGCCGAACAGGAGCAGAACGGAGTTCGAACCGCAAGCAAAACAGCAAAGCAGTGAGCTAGGATGCTGAACCAGTGAACCAGAAAAGTTGCGGAGCTTTACCCCTTCCGATCTTCGTGAAACGCGAGTCCGAGAGACGGCTTAAAAGGTTAGACCTGAGGGTACTTTTCACACCCATCTCTACGTGATTTTTGTTGTTTATTTTGGATATATTTTACTTATTCGTTGAATCTTGTTTATGTATGATGTGTGTTGTGGGTATGGGATGAATGAGAAATGTGTTAACTCTCGCGGTATATCGGATGGAAACCGGACATAAATTTCATAGCCGATTCCGAATGGACGGTAATATGATCTGTACTCGGGACACAACTCCACGTACCGCTTGAGTAAACGGCACTATCTTTTGCCTTGTGTTGCTTTGGTTTGTTTATTTTTCGTCACTTGAATTCTGTATGTTGTTTATTTATGCATGATTCAATCAAGCGCATGGGCTTAGTGAGTTAGTCCAAAGGTCCTCTATTTGAGAGATGAAGAGCCGAAAAGGCCACCTTTGTGACACTTCTTCGCCGCGTCGGTTGATGTGTGTTCGGTTGGATGCAAGATACGTTCAATCGGGCATACTTAGTTTGATATTATTGATTTTATCTTTTATGCATGGTTCAATCAAGCGCATGGGCTTAGTAAGTGGAATGAAAGATCCCTTATGGGAGGGGTTAAAACCCTTTACCACGATGCTTTGCCGCGCCGGTTGATGTGTGTTCGGATTGGATGTAAGATGTGTTCAATCGGGCATACTTGGTTTTGATATGATTGGCTCTATTTTTGTATGTGTGATGTGACGCGCATGGGCTTAGTATGTTGGTCTAAAGGTCCTCTCTTTGAGAGACCAAGAGCCCCAAAAGGCCACCTTTACGGCAGTACTTCACCGCGCCCCTTTATTTTGTTGTTTATATATTGCGTCCCATTTCATGCATCAGGTCTGTTCCCGTTCGAACGCGTTTACGAACGCAACTCGAACGCTCATACATTTTGCCTTATCATGCATCAGGTCTCATTTATGTTCGAACGCGTTAACAAACGCCATACGAACGTGAGCATTCTGTTTCATTTCCGTTCGAACGCGTTAACAAACGCCATACGAACGTGAGCATTCTGTTTCATTTCCGTTCGAACGCGTTAACAAACGCCATACGAACGTGAGCATTCTGTTTCATTTCCGTTCGAAAGCGTTTACGAACGCTACATGAACGCGAACACACTGAACTGAGACATATTCATCACATGCCACGTATAATTGTTTCTTAGGTGATTTTTTATAGAACCACACATAGTCATTCTTATCTTTGTGCACATAATAATGAAAAGCATGTTTATTCCATTAGTTGCGTGGTTTGCCTTAGTCTTGATTTAACGCATTACGATTCATATGCCTATGCCATGATGACTTTGTAGTATTATTTCTTGTGATATATCGGATGGAAACCCAGACATAAATTCCGTAGCCGATTCCGAATGGACGGTAATGCGGTCTGTACTTGGGATACAATTCCACGTATCACTTGGAAGAGTGCTCACATGTATGCTTGTGTTTTCATGAATATGATATGCTGAATGAAGTTGTATGTTCATTGTTACTTTGAGGTATTTTGTTAGACATGTGTTATTAGATATGAGATATATGCGAAATGTATGTATGAGTGTTATTTTGTACCCATGAATATAGAAGCATGATATTCTTAGGAATAAGTGTTACTTAAGCCTGAGTAAATTATTATGTAAATCCTTTCATTACAAATGGCATAAGTAAGGGACCATTCCGAACCCAATGGTTTGAGGTCTTCCCTTGCGAGGGGTGAGTGCGGCCTTAAATCTCATTTTCCCGGTTCACACCGGGTGGCGACTCCATTATTCTCCGGTTTAGTCCCCCGTGACTACTCCGTACTCCCGACTGGGCCGCGAGCCCGGGACAGCATGCGTCGCCCCAGATTTTTGTGTTCCCACAATAATGTGATCATATAGGAGTGGACCCAGATGGAAATGACATTCTTATAATATCCGTTAAACAAAAAAAGTCATTTTGATATACTAGATGGTCATATATGGATTGATCTTAATCCTGACTGTACTACGAATTCTTGCATGACAGGCTATGTCCTTTGATATACAAAAGGTGAGGTTGGTATAGTAGTCCCGACCAATAGCTACATACATTGGGGCATGGTCTGTTGTGTAGCTGGGAATGTTTTACATAGATATGGAGTTCACTCATTCTTGCGAGAAGTAGATGAGTATCTTCCTTAAGGGTTTATTCGGTATTTAAACGGTTAGAGCCCTCAAGTCTTTCTATTACGAATAGAAAGATTAAAATTCATAATGGTTATGAATAAATCATTCATTAGAGAAACAATAGTACCTAAGGTATAAATAATTAGAGAGGTATAACGAACATTATGACCCATCTCTAATTACGAGATACTAATGAAGGATCAATTCGTATGTAGTTACTATACTGATGGACACCGACTTGGTTCGGCTTAGTATACCATCTGCGACAATGAGAGTGCAACTTCAAATTTTTAGTGGAATAACCCGGAGTTAATAATTCGAAATATTTAATTAAGAGCTTAATTGATATTTCGAGATTATTGGAGCTCGAAACCGTAGGTTCATTTGGTCATTGTGCTAGCTCGATATACTATAGCGGATTTAATATAATTGGATAGTCCAATTATATACTCACATATGTATAAATATTATTATTATGATTAATAATATTATTTGTCACACATGGAACTATATATTAAAAGTTAATATATTATTTTAATAATTATATGATAATTATTAAATGAATAAAATTAAATTATATTTGATATAATTTAATAAGGCTAAAATTGGAATTTCCCATTATTGGGTTATGGAAACCCTTGATTTAATTTTGGTGGTTACACTTTTTTAAAGGTAATCACACCTTTAATTTTGTAACATATTTTCCTTTATAGTAATTGATTTTAGTGTTATAAAAATAATACAAAATTAAACAAAAATTCATTGCTTTGCCGATTCTTTCATTGTGGAAAAAGGAATGGTTTGTTTTTGTTTTGGAAATAATTACCCTAGGCATAAAAAGGATTTTATTTTTTTATTTTTTGCCTAAGCTCTCATTCTCTAACCCTAGCCTCCATCTTCTTCTTCTCCAAATCCTCTCAAGTTGAGAAAATTAAAGGAAGAACAAAATAAAAAAATATGAAACAACAAAAGTTGTTGTGTTCTAAATAGTTTAGGGATTGATTTTCTGAATCTAGACCACACTAGTTTTCGTTGGTAACAAGATATAGCTCGGAAGACTTTGTGGTGTTGAACCAAAAATTATTCTTTCCATCTTATATTACTCACGGCAGTGGGGGTAATTTTTGGCCACTGTAAAGCACATCCAAGGGGATTTGGGGCTCGATTTGATTTTGTTTTTATCCAGATTTTTGGGAAACACAAAGGGTTGTAAAAACAGAACTGGAACACAGCCACAGTCCACACATTTCAGGGGTTGTTTCGGTAGTTCGCTGGCCGTAAATCGGGTCTAAAACAACTTAGTTTTTGTGTGGCTGTTCGGGGACTGTTCCCGGGCTGTTTCGGTGCTAAATTTTTTTTCAAAACAGTAGCAAAATTTCAGTGGTACTGCTGGTCACATTTGGCCACTCAAAGGGAATGGCAGAAAAAAAATTCAAGTCTGATCCTTGTGCCTAAGCCGTTTCCGCTGCGCAAGGAAAGCGTTTCCTACAATTGGCTTCGAGAACAAGGTTGAAAAGTGTTCTTAACCCTTAACTTTTTCATTTAAAGTTACTGTTTTTATATATTTATATGAGTTATAAATATTGATATGCATATTTAGATGAGTAGGCACAAAATAATATTCATGTGATGAATGATTATTATTTTTCATATGATGAATGGATTTTGCATTGGTCGTAAATTTTTCCGGCTCTTATTTTATTGTTGGTTTTGATTTTGGGATGTAAGGCCATAAGACCAATTTTTGCAATTGTTGTAATTTTAATTTTCCAATGTAAAAATTTCAATTGTTGTAATTTGGAGCACCGAAGTCGCAAAAGGAGCCAACACCACATTGGAGCGTGATTTGAAGACCAATGGATGTCTTGGGTATTTTTGTACTAATTAGATTAGTATATGAAAAATAAGAGCCTGGTCAATGTAAAATATTTTTTTATGTTATATGTATGTTTAATTCGAATTGTTTGAATAACATGTCATATAGCTTAGGGTGCCTACTCTTGCATTTCACATGCCATAACATGCATTGGATGCATAATCATTATAGACATGAAATGTGATTTTATGTGATTTAAAATGTATAAATTATAATATGATATGCGTGGAAAATTAATTAATTGGATTAATTGGTTTTATGATTTAAAATTTGAATTATAATATATTGGGCTTAATAAGTGCATAATAAATTTCATTGGTATATAGGATGGAAACCCGGACATAAATTCCATAGCCGAATCCGAATAGACGGTAATGTGGTCTGCACTCGGGATACAATTCCACGGACTATTGGATTTTATAACGCACTAAGATTAATTAAATAGTTTAATATAAATCTTGACCATTTTAGGATTATAAAATTTTAAACCAATTAGTGTTCTAGTATTTTAAAAGTTAAAATATAATAGGTTACTAATACCACTCTAATTAAATTAGTTTAATTGAGTAATACAATTAGTAGAGACTAATGGAGATTAGTGAAAAAAATTTTAAGAGTTAAAATTGGTTAGGTCACTAATAGTGTACTAGTTTAAATAAGAGTTATGATTTAGCCGCCATAAATTTATTCACACTAGTTAAATTAAAATATTAGATATTTTATAAATAGAAACCTTAAACTCTAAATAGTGAGTGGGAGAGGGATATACGACAGTATATCCCGTTTTCTCCATTATTACCTCGAGACGGCTTTTGTAACGACCAGAAATTTCAGCTACTGTTAAATTGTGAGACAAGTGTTATATAATATAAATTATGCTCGAGCACATATAAATTCATGGAACGACTTTGGGGATAATCGGTGAAAATTCTCAAAAGTTCTCAATTTTTCCAATTTTATTTCATTAAATTATACACAAAAATTATCAAACAAGTCCTAGTATATATATGTGACACTATTCACATTTTCATAATAGAAAAAGAAGAGAAGAAAACGTGAAGAAGAGAAAGAGGAAGACGAAGAGAAGAAGAATGAAAGAAAAGAAGAAAGAAAATAGAGAAGAAATGAGAAGAAGAAGAAGAAGAAGCAAAGAAGAAGATGAGCAACAATTAAGGCTTGAAGAAGTGATGGAAATCAAAGGAAAATAGGTGAGAAAAACATGACCTATACTGTAATACTTTGAGTTTTTATGATTTGATAATTGTAGCATGTTTAGAATTTGAGTATAATGATGATTGAGTGATTGTTGTGCTAAGAAAATGGTGATTGGAGAAACCCCCAACTTGTTAAATATTTGGATATAAACTAAGTGAAGTTCATAGAATAAATATAAGTTGGTATTGAGTGAGGAATTGATAGTGTTGTGGATGTTGATTGAGGCTTTATTGAATGGTTTGTGTAATAAATTAGATATAGTAGTATTGATGATGTATTTGGGTAAGATGGGATTGAGAAAACAAGTGCATAAAGCTGGAAATCAAGTGCGCATCACGACGCCCAAGCGGTCCGCGTCACGATGCGTACTGGAAAATTTTGGCATATTCATTTCTGGATTGGCCGCATCGCGACGTGCAAGGACATGCGTCGCGACGTGACATGGAAATTTTAGTGCATACATTTCTGGAATTATGTGCGTCGTGACACGAAAACAGAATTTTCCCCAAATCAATTCTAGTTCATTCCAGATTCACCCTAGCGTGTTAAGGGCCATTCTAATGGACTCATGTTAGCCCGTATACATACACTACATTGTAGTATAGATGTCATGTATCTTGAAATGGTAATAAGTGTTTAATTGATTAAATTTAACCTAGTTCCGAACCATACTCCACGACTTATATTCTAATTGAGTTTCTCAATTATAGATCATCGCAGGAACCGTGATTCCCTTCAATGAGTGATATAGCACTAGTCGAATTTCAGACTTGTGAGTGGACACTTTTCTTTAAAGTTTACTTTTATTATCTTATTTTCCAAATCAGACTTACTTTTACGTTTCTAGGGCGTTAGTTGATTTTATTGCAGTTATTTTATGAAAGATCATGTTTTAAGTTACATTTGAAAAAGAAATGTTTTCAAAGCCTAGTTTTATGATTTTTCGAGGCATTGGGGAAAACCCCACCTCAGTATGTAACTTGATTCAGTTATGGAATTGACGGAGAGCACATGTGCACATGTAGAGGACTGGGGGGACGGCGATACGTAACGACCCAGATCCTAGATCAGGACTAGGGATGACAGATGCCCCTAGATCCTAGTTTCAGAACTTGGATGGTAGCATGGATTCGCACCCCCAGTTCTAGTTTCAGGGACAGTAGTGGCATGTTTTGGGGGACTACGATACGTAACGCCCCAAAGTCATGGATTTGCACTCATGGCTCTAGTTAGGCGTATGGGGGATGACGATACGTAACGCCCCCCATACATCAGATTTTTCATATACAAAGATCAGTTTTTAGATTTGGTTTTCAGATACATTTTCCAGAAAAAGTTCCAGAGAAATATTTTTCTAGAAATAAATTCAGAGAATGCAGTTTATAAGAGTTTTCCAGAAAAGCAGGTTTTAGAAGAGTTTTCCAGAAAGAAAAAAAGTCATTTTCAGTTTATGAAAGAGACTTTCAGATAAGATGAGTTTTACAAAAGAGTTTTCAGAAATGATTTTCAAAAAAGAGTTCAAAGTTTTCAGATCAGAAAGAGTTTTTCATATTAAGCTATTTCTGAATTGGTTTTTTAAACGAAACGTTTTTATAACAGTATTTTCAGTTTTCGTCCACTCACTTAGATCGTTCAAACGATCTATCCCCCTCCCAGTGTTTTATTTACATGACCCTGGAGGACGAGCTCCGGAGGATGGATACTGATGCCAGTCACTAGAGGGTCTGACTCCACCAGGGGGTGTATAGAGTTTCAATATTGTCAGAGTCAAAATAAAAATTGTATGTCATGCATTGTATAGAATAATTTATTACAATGTGCTAATGTGTTTATTAGCATAGTTGTGATGTAGTACTAATGATTACAATATATGAGTATTTGAGATGCATTTCATGTTGATGAGTCGGGGCAATGGTCTCTATACATGAGAAAGTCAGTTGAGATTATGTCACTTAAGATGTTTACAGACAGATAGTCAGAGGCTCAAGGGGATAGTATGGCCTATTCCCTGCTGGTAGCATTTTCCAGATTGGGGATGTTACAAAGATGGTATCAGAGCAAGGTCTATGGAGTCAGTGACTGCAGTGGGCAGAGTGTTGGGGCCTTGTGTATGCAGTATGTCCAGGATACCTATATATGAGGCACTACCTCTCCAATTTCTGATCATTGAGTACGTCTTCAAGCTCCGTAGATAGGTTAGTAAGCATGCCCAAGGCTATCTAAGTTGCTTCCTAATAAGTCACCCTAATTCTCACTCTAGTTATGAATCATTCCGTGATTATTCAAGATTAAGTTGAGCTACGAACCTAGGAAATACAAGAATTAACGATAGTTATTTAGTGGAGTGGGAATAGAAAGCTATAAGAAAAGAAAAAAAAAGATGTATAGAGGCTTAAACAGCCAGAGACAGAAAAGTAAAGAGACAGAAAGAAATAGTAAAATTCTAAGGACACCCACCCAAGAAAGTAGAAAGAAAAAGAGAAAGCTAGAAAGAAAAATAGGAAAGATACCTAGATGTTTAAGTAACCAGAGACAGTAAGTGGGGAAGATATAGAAGTAGATGATAAAGAGAAATCTATAAGAAAAGTAAAAGGATAAGGTACATATGATCTAAGAAATCCGAGGTAGTAAAAAGATAAAGGTACAGAAAAATGATCAAGATAACGCTAGAACTTGTTGTAGTAAAGAGCATATATCAAGTCTGAACAAGAGTAAAATATTGTGTAAATTTCTTCTTTTCTAGTGAGATTTCTTCTCCAATAGAAACTTCAACAGGTAGACCCCAATAGCCATAAGCATCTCTTATAAATAGCAAAGTTTCCCCCGAATAGTGAATATATTCAGAAAAAGAAGAGAAATAAAGATCATGATTAGTTAATAGAGTTTCCACTAAACCCAAAACTATTATTAAAGGTATGGAAGTTCTGGATACCCAAACCTAGAACCATGAGCAAGTAAAATGAAAGACGTAAAGAGAAGTGATTAGTTACCCTAACCAAAGAAATGGATATAGCTAAGATCCGACTTACCAAAATCCTCGTCACCCAATGATTTCAAAAAGGAAGTTGTCCTAACGAAGTCTATCCCATACCTACTGTACATGAGTAATAGACTCTATCAGGACGCAGAGTACCAGAACAAGGATCACGATAACCATCGAGACATAGAGGCTTGCCCCATCCTTTTTTCCAGTTAAAATAAAGCAACTATAAGAAAACCCAACGAACGTCTACCCTAAAAATAGAAACATAAGACATGAGAAGATAGATCATCTAGAAAAAGGTCCTAGAAAGCCTCCGACGCTAGAAAAGAGAGAGCTTAATATAGTCCATAGAATAGACCAACCATAGTAGAACTCGTAGATCCGACCAATATCAATAGAAACCCATTTGAGCTTAGAGAAGACAGACCCATGAGATTGAAGGTACTCATGAGTTAACAAGATTACCAGCACGAACAAATAAAGAAAAAATTAAATGATATAGCCGTAACCCGATAGTAAGAGCAGAGAGCAAAGACCTATAAAATAGCCCATGAGAATGAACCATCACCAGTTACAGTAGTGTAACATAAAGCCAAGAGATATGATAGGGAAGTACAAAGCAGTAAGAAAAAACAGTATCTATAATAGCAGAGATAACAAAATTTAAAGACAACGATGCAGATAGGAACCTCGGTATAATTAAATAAGGTTATGAAAACCTTAAGACTTAGAGTAATAGGTGCAGACCCTAGTAGAATAAGCAATGACTCTCCTGTTTAGTAGCTCCGACCCTAGTAAGTGTGTATATACCCAACTAGATCATCGTTGGACTTTAGCAGTTAACAGAAACTTGTAATTTCATATGTCCAAAGAAATCATGCATTCATCCCCAATTTAGAGCCCAAAGAAAGAATGAATAAGTAAAGAAGAGCATTGAACAAGATAAATAGATTATGTGACAGCCAAACCCAAAAGCTTAATAAGACCTAGATAAGGATCAGAAGATTGTAATATCTTGAACGACACAAAGTAGCTTGTAGTCACAATAAGATTAGCCAAGTACAGAAGGGATAACCTGATTCATAGTAGGGCGGAAAGTTTTAAAGGAAGTAAAGGCTCAAAAGAGTTGGAGAATAAAGTAAGCACCACATAGCAACACATGAGTAAAGTATCTAACTTATAAAAAGTTTCCCACTATACCAGAAAAGAAAGGATTAGTAAGAATATATTACCCAAGCTAAAGATACGGTAGTAATATCATAATTAGTTGTAAATATGGAGTTTCCAATGGATATGAGACCTAAGAGAGTAAGGAAATCGAGATAAGGAGGAAAGCCAATTAACAGAGCAAAACTTAGTAAGGAAGTGTAACAGAGGAAGTATGGTAGGAGTTTGAGAGAGTATGAACCTTATGAATTTCTCAGTAAGCGGTAGTATAACCAATAGCCAGAGAGAAATTATGGGTAAAGTTGAAAGAGATAGTCTAGATGGTTGTTAATAAAATAATCTAAGTTTGAAGTTAACAACAGATATATAGATAAAAGAGTCATAAGCTCATATATAAGCGGCACACACAACTGCAACACAGGTAACTAGAGAGAATATCGTAACTAGAAATCTCTAGAACAAGCCCCACCCTCCCAACCCTCGTCAAACGACAGCGACAATGATGGACCTCAAAACTCTCCTTAAGACACTCATAGGAACAAGTCAATGCTTAATGGAAGGAGACCGGAGCATAAAATCTTTCAATATAGTACAAGAGTATAATAGAAATGGAAAATAAGTCTAAGCAAGAAAAGTAGAAGAGAAGTTGTCTAGTTGGAACGATGAAGAGGTAGAGTATTAGATTATCATAAATGAGAATACAGAAGCATAGCGTTATACATGGTAAGAGACATGTAAAGATAATTTCCTTCTGGTAAGAAAACATGGCCATAGATTACAGAAGTTCCAAGTATAGAATAAAGCAGAAAAAAAAAATAGAAGACAAGAAAATACTTGAAGATAGGACTGTCCTAGTAAAACGACAATGGAAAAGATATTGAATAGATAATTATAAGGTACACAACTACAAGAATAAACTTAACTAGTTAAGATTAGTAGTAGTACGGGATAATATATTTTATAAATGTCGAAATAAGACTAAAATTCTATCAGACAGTAACAAAAGAAAGGTATAAAGTACAACTAATGAGTTCATATGCGGTATAATAAGAAAAGAATGTAACAAGGAATGGATTTATTGAGGTACAAATTGGTGATATCCAAAGGAACTAAAGTGTGAATATAGGAATAACTTAAGAAAGAAACTATATGAATACAAATGTTAAGAAACAAAGCGGTACAAGGAAGGACAATCAGATTTATCTTAGTAACAAATATAAAGATGAAGATAGTAGAATCTAGAGGATGAAGCCCATAAATAATTGGAAGTCAGTAATAAGAAATAGACAGTTAAATAGTCAAACTAAGACAATAAAATCATGTTCAAACTGAGCAAGTAGAACTCGAAACGTAATGGGACTAGTGTTTCTATTTGTAATAAGGAGTATCTTTGTATACAGTTGTTTCAACTTATGATGGACATAAAAAGACCCTAATCTTAAAAGACAAAAAATCACTCTTTAGCATAGGAATGGTTGGAAAAGAAGAGATTGAGAATGCACTCAGAAAGACCAATAAGGGAGTTATAATAAATAAAGGAAGTGAAGAACTTGAGGTATACTTAAGACCAAGGTTATAAAAAGGTTATTGGTTATGGTACAAAGTATAATAGACCTATGATAGCTGCAAGGAGTCATAGAAGCCAAGCAATATTTAAGAGTTGGTAATAACCTAGCAAGAGAAATAAGTGAAATAAATTAAAGACAATTATGGAGTGTCAGATAGAAAGAAGTAACCCCCATATACATTTTAAGAAAAATAAGAGTTCAGACCTTAAGAAACAAGGTTATATCGTGCTACGTTCCCATGAGTTACAGTACCAGGCTCAGTATTAGAAAGGATTCGATGACGAATCCTATTTAAGGGGGAAGAATTTATAACGACCAGAAATTCTGGCTACTGTTACATTATGAGATGAGTGTTATATAATATAAATTATGCTAGAGCATATATAAATTCATGGAATGACTTTGGGGATAATCGGTGAATTCCTTGAAAAAGAAGAGAAGAAAACGTGAAGAAGAGACAGAGGAATGAGAATAGAAGAAAAATGAAGATGAAGGAAAGAAAATAAGAAAGAAAAGAGAGAAGAAGAAGCAAATAAGAAGATGAGCAACAATTAAGGCTTGAAGAAATGATGGAAAGCAAAGGAAAATAGTTGAGAAAAACATGACCCATATTGTAATACTTTGAGTTTTTATGATTTGATAATTGTAGTATGTTTAGAATTTGAGTATGATGATGATTGAGTGATTGTTGTGCTAAGAAAATGGTGATTGTAGAAACCCCCAACTTGTTAAATTTTTGGGTATAAACTAAGTGAAGTTTATAGAATAAATATGAGTTGGTATTGAGTGAGGAATTGATAGTGTTGTGGATGTTTATTGAGGCTTTATTGAATGGTTTGTGTAATAAATTAGATATAGTAGTATTGAGGATGTATTTGGGTAAGATGGGATTGAGAAAACAAGTGCATTAAGCTGGAAATCAAGTGCGTGTCGCGACACCTAAGGGGTCCGCGTCGTGACGTGTACTGGAAAATTTTAGCAAATTCGTTTATGGATTGGCTGCTTCACGACGCGCAAGTACTTGCGTCGCGAAACGACATGGAAATTTTAGTGCATACGTTTAAGGAATTGTGCGCGTCGCGACGTGCAAGGTCCCGCATCTCGATGTGAAAATAGAATTTTCCCCAAATCAATTCTAGTTCATTTTAGATTCACCCTAGCATGTTAAGGGCCCGACCGACGTAATCACACGCGTATAACGGAAGCGCACATATCATTTAAGTAGTATAAAAATATCGATCCCACGAGGACTTAATTCATATTATTGTTATTAATTATTGATACTATTTATTTACAGGTATCTAATTATAGGGAGAGAATGATTACTTTTGGTGGTGTGAATGTGGATTGGCTGAACAAATAAATAAATAAAAACACAAAAGAAAAATAGGAAAGGAAAATAACAAAAGACACAAATATCTAGGTCGTGACTCTACACAATATTATTCTAATGATGAATTGATTATCTTATATATGTGTAATAAATCAATTTGCTAACTTGGAACACGAAGATGTGCAAAAGCCTCTGTCGATGGTCAGGCTGTAAACACCCAAATAACCCAATTAATCATATGTCTATGTTAATCAAGTTACCTAAATTCATTAAGTTCAAGTTCTATTAGTGGCTACCCCCGCCCGACATGTATATGTCTATCCTGTAAGGAAATCTATTAAAGGGTTATCTATCCTCAAGGAAGATCGTGGGCTATTGAATTTAAGGCTGAAACCTAAAATCCCTTCGTCAAGTTCATTTTAAGTTTACCATATCAATTTTATTGATGATCAGTCAACAAGAAGCATTAAGCTTAAGATCCAATAAACAAACTAAAGAATTACCCATAATATAATTAAATCAATTATTAAGCATGTAAATATTGTGTTTCATCACTTCTCTAGAATAAAAATAAAATATTGGGGTTAAGGGATCCACCATTACTATTTCTAATTTAGAAATCTCCCTTATTATAATATAGAAATTATCAGAGATATACCAACCGACCATATAGGCGGTATCCTGATTAAGTAAGATTTTTATTAAGTCCAACGGACCATAAAGGCGGTGTTATCATTTGTCCATAAACCATCCATATATGCGGTAATTATCTGTCACCTAAAGACCGACCATATAGGCGGTGTCACCTTATGTCAAATAAATAAAATCAACCATTAAGGCGGTATAACCTTTAGTCCATATTATTAAATTATAATTTCCATATTATAATTAAGGGAGATTAATCTAAACTAAAATAGTAAAAGCTTCACCCTTCCCCCAGCGGAAATCTAACTACAAAACATAAATGAAGAAAAGAAAATAAACTAATACTATTACTGAAAATAAAAATACATAATTAAAATACTGAAAATAAATACAAACAAGATGCAATCCTTAAATTCCTTACAAAAACCTAAGGAAGGCATGAGAATTACAAATGAAATTGCTTGGTATTTATAGGCAAATCTAAAAGCTTCCACCAATTTCTCCACCAATTGCTCAACCAAACATGGCATCAAACATGGCACCAAACTATTGTAGGAGGAATGGACAAAACCGAGCGCAGCGGAATCCGCCTGAGATCAAATCCCGATCGAATATTTTTTTTTATTTGGCAGTCCTTAACAGTGGGTTTAAAATTTTTTTTCATCAACTTAAAATTTTCCTAATGCACTAAAAACATTTTCATGCATTAAAATAATTACCATAAGCCAATTAAAATTTTTCAACACTTTAATATATTTATCAACTCTTGAAAAATTAATCTAAGCATCAAAATTATTTCCAACACTTGAAAATAATCCAAACATACTAAAATTAATTTTCCAACATTTGAAAAATTAATTCAAGCATACAAAATAATGTTGGGAAGCGGCCGCGAGTGCGCAGCGGAAAATTAAAAATTATGATGCCGCTATCCCTTTGCCCAAGACCCATTGTTTTGATTATTCTACAAGCCTAGGCATGTTACTATATATTCTACATATATAAACTCATAAAACATGCAAAGAACATAAACTTAAACATGCTAACTATCATAAGAACTCTAATTAAAAATAAAGAAAGAAAAAGACTTACTTGAACCTAAGACTCCTCCAGTCCTCCCTCCAATCTACAAGCTTTTCTCGAATTCTGCAAGCTCTTCCACGTTCCAAAGAGCCACCCAAGTGTGTGGCCTCCAAAGATGCACACACCAAAGCCAAAACTCAACGGCAAGACTACGCCTTGAGTGCACGTGTATTTTGCCTTTGGTGTTAGCCTAGGAAAATACCTCAAAACTTTTAACTTGAGAATCCTCTAGTCAATTAGACTTAAGGATCCTCAAAATCAGTGGCTTACTCTTAAAATTTAGAGTTGCTCACTTATATAAACCCAAGATATGAAAGGTTTTGGTGTAAAAATTTGTAAGAATTCTTTGGGTTTATATAGGTGCTCCAAAGACAACAAAATTAATTAAGAATCGATGTGGGATAAATGATAATTAATCTTAGCCATTGGATCTTAATATAGTGGTTTAATGAGATTATAAAACCTAATAAGAGTTGGGCCGAATTGGAATTCAAAACAAATAAAAAAATAAAAATAAAATAAATTTCTATCAGGTTTTTTTTTCTTATACATTTCCAATTCCCAAGTGCCCCTATCATCATTCACCAATCCCTAAGCCACTATGGAACCTCATAAATGATCTGTTCAATAATTAAACACATTGAACCATTTATGAACAATTCCTACAGCAATCATATATACTGTTAAATTTGTAATGTGCACTGTTAACCATTGATTTCGACTTTGTTGTGTGTGACCTTTTGGATTCCCCTCAAGTTCATGAAATGAATCGTGATAATTTAATCGAACATAAATTATCCTCCGATCAGATGGTCGTTCGATTTCAATGACCAAGGTTGACATCTAGCAACATGCAAGGCTCCCAAATGAGAAGGAAAGATATATACCCATTCTGTATGCGATTTACATATGATACGGTCCCTCGCCTCACTGTATCCCCACCATTTGACCTAGGGTATGGAAATGTCTACCCATATAGTCAAAGGTATGATGTTGATAGTGTCATGAATCGTGTTAACCCAAGAATCTCACATGATTTTCCGCTGCGGCCACAGTCTCAAGCACTGATCACACATATCAACCCGCGAACTGGAATACTACTCTTATAAGAAAATATTATCCGAGAGAGTGGCGATTCTCTGTTGTATCTTTACAAACTTCATGTGTTTCAACAAATGACCCAATCATACCCTTATGACTGGATCTTTTGAACCGGGGAAGGAGAATGTCAAAGTTATTTGATCCACACATAAGAAAAGACCTCAAGTCTAAGGACTAGTCATACAATCGATACATGAAAGTTCTCACAGACACATGGGATAAACACTCAATGTGAAAACTTTCGGCGGTCAGTTCGATGGACACGAGCAACTCATGCATCCATGTGATACACCAAGCGGACGGATCTCCGCTAGTAGCCTATGAGATCGGCTACCCCACTTAAGGGCGGATCATATCATCATGCTAGTCTCTCCGCTTTGTGAACGCCCAGATTATTCACAAAACTATGACTAGGAACGTTGAGAGTAATGATTCTCATAAGGCGTGGAAGCATCATCTTATTACTCCAAGGGCTTTATTACAGTGTTTGATGATTCATATAATTTATGTAAGACACGTATAATAAAGATTTCCATTTTATTAATTAATGAAAATATTACAAATACATGTACATATAGTGTTGGACAATTATGACCCATAGCATCACATTTGTACATACAATGGTGTTGTTTACAAATTAACTATGTGACAGGAATTGCTCTATTATCATTTGTAATAGATTATCGAGATTATAAATGATAAAAGTCCATATGATTAGTTTCGGATTAAAAGGATATGAGATAGTATTAATCCATTAAGGTTTAATCATAAAAAATCCATAGTCGTAGTATTATCGAGATTGGACATCGATAATTTGGAATAGACTAGTATTGCACTTGTGCGCGTTGTGGCAGCATAACGACATAGTTCTCATATATTTGGGTATTGGATACTCATGCAAGTGTAATAGGAGGTTGTGTTTACCATGGTACGGAAACAGCTCCGCTCTGGATAGACCCCTCGGAATTCCATTGGTAGTATGATTATGTGTCTATGGAAGTCCGAATCAGGGTAGGTTATTTGGTCTTAACCCTGAGACTTACATCGCTAATACTTGCGACAATCAATATACTTTGGTTTTGTTCGTCCAGGGCTTTAACAGGTTCTGTGTACGCCTCTTATGGGTATATTGAGAATCGTAGTGTATTTGGTGTGATGTCAAGATAGAAGTATCACTTCAGTCATATGGAGATGATGGTCACGTAGGATAAGGAACTGGTACTCTTTATGCTGCAGTTATCGGGATAATATGACTAGGTCATGTTTATCCGATTATAGAGACTAGTTACCAGAGATCTGATATATGCTTCTTACGGGGCAGACACAATTACAGCCCCAGGCCTTGCATGTGACATCTGATACTGGATCGCAATACGCAATACTACGTATACTACGCCTGATATAGATTATATATTCCTTTAAGAATATTTCTGGAGAATTGGGTAGGCACGGTGCTTTGCTAGAAGCCAACCATGTCTTGTAAATCGGTAAAAACGTAGTACTAGGTACATACGTGTTCGGATAGTCCGACGACCGGATTTACTACCAACATATCCAGGGATCTCATGGGTCGCTTCCCGAAGATTCACCGATGACGTATGACTCGACATAATTAATCTGGGATTAATTGTGAGAGAGAGAGAGAAAATTAATCTAGGATTAATTACGGAGATATTTTATCTGGGATAAAATTATTTAAAGAGAGAGAACGATTAATTTGGAATTAATCGATAAAATAATATATTCGATATATTAACGAAATTGATTTCGATGACGCGAATTAAAATTAGATTTTAATTCGGGCGAACGAATTAATTTAGAATTAATTCGCGAGCGACGTGAATAGTAATTTTTCTAGGCATAATTATTTAATTAAATTTGATTTAATTACGTCGCAACAAAAATTCGTTAATTCGGAATTAACGAACCCGAGCCCGGAATGTGTTTGTGAGGCCACTCCGATTTTGAATCAAGTGCGGCCACAAGTCACATCGCTTGTCACATCACCTGTCACTTTAGTGATGGATGTCAAGTCACCTTTTGGTGATTGACAACCAGTCATTATTCATGATGGTGTTGGTTGTGGGCAATAAATGCCATTTTACCTCCAATTGGTTTTTGCTTTTTGGAAAAGTTTTTACCAAATTTTGTAAGGACTTTTGGTATATGTTTTTAGAAAACCAATCCAAATACACACAACACACTTTACTCTCTTTTTCCTTCTCCTTGGCGAATGGCTTTTTCTCATTTTTTCTCTCATTTGTCGTGAACCTAGGGCTCAATGGTTCTTGATTTTATTTCAAAATCAAAGTGCTAGCACATTCAAGGAGTCATTCAAAGGTGATAGGGAACCCATCTATGAGCATGGAATCTACACCCAAGCTTGGAGCTTGAAGATCCACACAAGAAGAGCTTGGAACAGAACAAGGGGCTTGGCTGAGAGTCTCAATGAGCATAAAATTTTTATGTTCATCGCATCGCAAAGCCGATCAAAGTGAGTATTTCTGCTACTTTCTTTGTTGTATTCGCACATTTTAATTGCTTATTTGATCTTGGTTTGACCTAGAAACCCAACAATGGTATCAGAGCGGTTATTAAGCATGAAATTGAATTAGGGTAAAATTGGGTAAAATTGATTTGAGCATGATTTGATAGAATTGATTGTTTGATTATGTTTGAATGATGATAACTTAGAGTTATGCATGATCAATTTGATGAAAATTGAATTGGATTATTTTCCCCAAAATTTGGCTTGCCGAATAATAAGATGCCCTAAAGTCATGGTAATTTTTGTTTTTGTTCTTTGATCATTGATGAGTTGAAGACGTGGGATAAATTGATTTAGGATTTAATTGGATTAAAATCGAAATCGGATTTATAACACCCTAAAATACCGTGAGCAATAGCATGAAATGATTGATTTTTTGATTCAATAATGTTGGACATATGTTGATGATGATTAGCATGATTAATTATGTAAATTGATATTTTGGAAATGTTAATTTGACTAATTAATTATGGCTAATGCACTTTAATTGATTAAATTATGATATTGGGAATATTGGAATTTAATTAGTTGGGCTAAATTTGGAATTGGGCTTGAATGTTGTATTTGGGCTTAATGGGCTTGGTTGGGCCAAGTTTGGTTTAGGTTAATTGGTTGGATCCAATTGGGCCTAAAACATTTCCATAAAGTCCAAATATGATTTAATGGGCCTTTAAAATTTTAATTGGGCCTAATGGGCCTAAATTGATTTTTGCAAGGGTGATTCCTTATTGGGCTTTGGTTGCCAAAGTCCATGCCTTATAAATTAATTGAAAGCCCATTGGACTTTAATTAAAATGACATTGGATGTTAATTGGGCTTTGAGACCATAATGATTAGATTAGAATCTAAGTCGCAAAGGCTCATTAATAAAGTGTAATTATTTAATTTGGAATTAAATAAAAAATTAGTATTGAATACAAATTAAATTGGATTTAATATTGTAGTTTGATATAATTCAAGAATTCGTACTTTGAGTACTTATAAACGAGTTGGACTCGCGCAAATCAAATCGTTGTTTGAACATTGGATGGTCATTAATTTCAGATTAATTAATTGGATTAGATTGATTGATAACATGCTTTGTGTGAATACATGGATGTGATGTATGAATAATGTATATCAGATGGATATTAGATGGGTGAGGGCAATTTTGGAAATTGTTGTAATAAATTTAGAATTTATTAAATTGGACCTGCGTGTCCAGCCTATTACCTCTTGATTCTTTGTATTTCTCTTCTCACCTATTCCCCTCAATGTAAATGAGGTTTCTTTAGAAGTGTTATGTAATTGGGTAGAAGTAAGATTTGTGCTAGCGGGAGAGAGGAAAGGAGAGATTTGTTCTAGGAACAAAATGTTTAAATATCCATCCGCATATCATTATTAATTTATTTATCGCGCCTTATTATGCTTTTAGAATGCATGTTTAAGGGTGTATGATGAGACCTAATCAAAGATAATTAATTGGTTGCCAATTACGCGAAAAACCCTCAACAAATATTAAGCGTTTTTCCTTCCATTGAATGATTCATTCTCAAGATCCAAGATTGGCACTGGTTTGTTGGCCAAAGTCAAGTCCTTTGTCCATCGCGGATGTGTTTGAATTATGAAGGCTTTGTTCCATATCGCATGTCTTGTCCAAGTTGTGATTTGTTGGCCAAAGTCAAGATCACTTCTTGTCTATCGACATCGATTACGAATCTTTCCAAGGTCAATGGGTCCCGCTTAACTGGAATCATTAAGTTTGTTGTGCCAAAGCCAAGGTATATGTTTCGGACATGGATGTCCACCTACTGGATCTAGTAATTGGATGAGATCCAATTGATCTTAGAGATCTACCTAGTTAAATATCATACAGCTTGTTGGCCAAAGTCAAGGTTTGTGTTATTTAACGGGATCCTAGCCCACTAGGAAACTAGGTTTCCCGAGTACTCAACAGAGGGTTAGAGGCTCGCCGAAAAGTGGGAGGCAAGTATTAAATTTGCAATTTCGTTTAGATACTTGCCAATACGCGCTCATTTCATTTTTCGTCATTATTTTAATAAATATATTAGTTGGACTAATATTTAATTGTTGTTTTAATTAAACAGTTGGACTGTATTCAAACTACTTCAAATTATAGTTGATTATATAATTGGATTATAGTAATCAATATATTTGAATTTAACCAATCAAATTATAGTTGATTATATAGTTAGACTATAGTAATCATTATATCAATAGTACCTGAAATCGTTGATTGGATAGTTGGACTATAGCAATCAAGATAACTGAAAGATTAGCGTTTAAAACATAATCCTGGGAGAAAATGTCTTTAAGCGGCTTTAATTTTCAGATTGGGAATAAACCTCAGGATAGTCCTGGGAACTGAGAAGTTATTTTATTTGATAGAGAAACATCTCGGGCCTAAGCCCGGAGTTGAGCAAATAGTAGAACATGATCTTTGGAAGATTCATGTATGATAACTTTAGTGCTCAATCCATTATGCTTACGCAATGACTCTTTAATTCTGTCGTCAAAATTAAGGATTAGATCCTTGTACCATGATGATGAAATTAAAGATCTTCATAGATCTATTCTTAGATCTTAGAAGTACGAATTGCAAAAGAAGCTCTTTCGCTCACGTATGTCAGAGGGTACATCTGTCGAGCACTAGGTGTCGCAGATGATTGCTGACATCGATCAGCTAGGTTAGCTGGGCATTACCTACGTGGCCGAGACTACCAAAGATTTGATCTTATAGTCTCTACCCGAAAGCTGGGGCAGGTTCATTAAGAACCAAGAGTAAACTCTTGGAGAGTTGATGGCTATGCTCCAAGAGGCAGAGCCAGAGCTTCTAATAGGGGCAAAGGCAAAATCATCACAGTCTTCTAGGAAGACAAATGACATATCCCAAGATGTCTGCCTAAACTGTGGCAAACGGGGTCACTGGAAGCGTGACTGCCGTATGGACAAGGCAGACATGAAGGAAGTGAAGGCGGGGCAAGGCTCCGGCTTCAAGTATGTTTGTCATAAACATGTTCACTATTAGTTTCAAAATTGGATTTTTGATACTAGATGTGGTACATAGATATGTACTGATGTGCAGAATCTGCTGATTAGCAGGATACTGACTTCAGTTGAGATTGACCTGCGAGTTGGAAACGGGACGAGAGTCGCTGTTTTAACCGTAGAAACCTAAGTTTAGGAACTACCCTTCGGGTGTGTACTTAAATTAGGAAACTGTTATAATGTACCTAGTTTGACTAGAAACATTATCTCTATATCTAAGTTTAACCCGTTGCGGGTATACCTTTATATTCTAGAACACTAAAGTGTTTCATTTTATAAAGATGATATTGAGATAACACATTAGATGTGAATAACAGTATTTATATTTAGAATATAAATGAATCTCAAACGTATACATGACAAACAAATAGCTCAAACTGAATTATCAGATGAGACTTATATGTGGCATTGTTGTCTGGGACACATTAACAAGACTCGTATATCCACACTTTTGAAGAGTGGATACTAGGACAGATTTGATTCTAATTCAAAAATGTCTACGAATCTAGTTTATTAGGCAAAATGCCTAAAACACCTTTTACTTGGTAAAAGTATAAGTGCCACCGATCTGTTAGCCCTAGTTCATAGTGACGTAAGTGGGCCCATATCTAGCTAGGCTAGAGGTGGATATGAATACTTCGTAACCTTTACGGATGTGGCATCGCGTTATGGTTATGTGTTTCTTTTGAAACACAATCGGAAACTTTTGATAAATCAAAGAGTTTCGACACGAAGTATAAAAACAGATCGGCTAAAGTATTAAACATCACGGTTAAACCATGATGGAAATACTTAAGCAATAAGTTTCTCAATTATTTGAAAGAGTATAGTATTCTTTCACAGTGGACTCCTCCCGGAACACCTCAATTGAGCGGTGTGTCCAAACGGAGAAACCAATTTTTGTTGGACATGATAAGGTTAATCATGAGTCGCTCTGAGCTACCATTTTCCTTCAAGGGATACGCATTAAACAGTGCAACACTTATTTTGAATAAGGTTCCATAAAAATCTGTTTGACAGACTTCATATTAGATATGAACAGGAAAGAAATCGGGTTTCTCAATCCTGAAGATTTGGGATGCTGGGCATATGTTTGGATGATACCAAACTAAACCCAAATCGGATAAGTGCCTAATTTGTGGGTTATCCTAGGGAAACCAAAGTATAGTACTTATACAACTCACAAGAGAACAATGTAATTGTTCGCCTATGCGGTTTTCCTAAGAGGACCTATACAGTGGTAAGTGGGAGGAAAGTAAAACTCGATGAAAATCGGAGTAATACTGTTCCAGGCACCGATTCCTTAACGGAACACAAACAGTTCATCAGGGATGAAACTGTACCATAATCTTCAAATACACAAGAACCGCGTAAGTCAGAGAGAGTCAGAAAACAACCTGGGAGGTATGGGTTTCTGATCTCACCTCATGAAGATGTCAATCTTATTGAGGAATACGAACTGGCTACGTATGAGGAAGTGATACAAGGTATCGACTCCTTTTATGGCAAATTACATGATGTCCAAAATGGATTCCATGTAAACAACCAAGTTTGGACACTGGTTGTTGTACCGGAAGGCATTGTGCCTATGGTACTATATAGTCTTCAAGGAAGACATAACATGGATGGCATATACCAACGTACAAAGCTAGGCTTGTAGCGAAAAGGTATCGTTATCAACATTGTGTCGATTACGACGAAACCTTTTATCTGTTGCCATGGTTAAATCCATTTGGATAATGCTTTCTATGCTGCATGTTTCATTTATGAAATATGACAGCTGAACGTCAAGACCGCTTTCCTTAAACGGAAACCTTTTGGAGGATGTTTACAACATCCTAACGGTTTTGTCGTACCAAAATATGCAATCAAGGTTTGCAAGTTAATTCGATCCATTTATGGATTGAAGCAAGCATTGCGTTCTTGGAACCAGCGTTTTGATGTAATCATAATGGTATATGATTTAATTCAAAATGAAAATGATTCTTGTGTATATAAGGAGGTTAGTGGGAGTGCACTGACAGTGACTGTCCTAAATAATGATGATATATCATTTCTTGGAAATAATATTCCCATAATATGATCGGTGAAAGCTTGGCTTTCATGAAAATTCTCCGTAGAATACTTGGGAGAGACAACATTCATTCTAGGAATAAAGATCTACTGGGATAGATTTCATTTATGAAATATGGCAGCTGAACGTCAAGACCGCTTTCCTTAAACAGAAACCTTTTGGAGGATGTTTCAACATCCTAACGGTTTTGTCGTACCAAAATATGCAATCAGGTTTGCAAGTTAATTCGATCCATTTATGGATGAAGCAAGCATTGCGTTCTTGGAACCAGCGTTTTGATGTAATCATAATGGTTATGATTTAATTCAAAATGAAATGATTCTTGTGTATATAAGGAGGTTAGTGGAGTGCACTGACATGACTGTCCTAAATAATGATGATATATCATTTCTTGGAATAATATTCCCATAATATGATCGGTGAAAGCTTGGCTTTCATGAAAATTCTCCGTAGAATACTTGGGAGAGACAACATTCATTCTAGGAATAAAGATCTACTGGGATAGATCTAAAATTTGTTGGCACTCTCCGAGAACTCGTACATTGAAATATATGTACGCGACCTGGTGTCTCATATGCTTTGAGCATATGGAGTCACAATCAGGCCAAGCCAAGTGATAGTCACTGGATTGATGTTAAGAACATCCTTAAGTATCTTAGATGCACTAAGGATGCTTTCTTGATCTATGGAGAAGGAGAACTTGAAGTGACTGGGTTCACTGCTGTAAGTTTCCTAACCGATAAAAATGACTATAAGTCGTAATAAGGGTATTATATAGTTTGAATAACGGAACAGTGAGCTGGAAATCTTCCAAGCAAGATATTGTTGCCAAATAAACAACAAAAGTGGAATATTGCTGCAGCTAAGACAGCAATAGAAGCACTTTGGATCTATAATAATCCTAATTAGATTAGGAGTAGTTCTGAGCTAGAATACAGCACAGGCTAAAGAATTAATGGTCTCATCAACGATCCAAGTATATACTTCAACTATTCATTTGATTCGTTCCGATCATACATCGTGGCGATGTGATGATCAAATAAATCGCATCATATGATAACTTTGCAAATCCACTGACGAAAGCTGTTTCTCAGCAGAATTTGAGCGACCAGTACATAGTTCAATTGTTGGACACTTGAGTAATGGCTATAGGCCAAGTGGGAGATTGTTGGACAATTATGACCCATAGCATCACTATTTGTACATAACATGGTGTTGTTGGACAAATTAACTATGTGACAAAGGAAATTGCTCTTTTATCATTTGTAATTAGATTACCGGGATATATAAATGATAAAAGTCCATATGATTAGTTCCGGATTAATAAGATATGAGACAATATTAATCCATTTAGGTTTAATCATTAAAAAATCCATAGTCGTAGTATTATCGAGATTGGACATCGATAATGCGGAATAGACTAGTATTGCACTTATGCACGTTGTGGCAGCATAACGGCATAGTTCTCATATATTTGGGTATTGGATACTCATGCAAGTGTAATAGGAGGTTGTGTTTACCGATGGTACGGAAACAGCTTCGCTCTGGATAGACCCCTCGGAATTCCATTGGTAGTATGACTATGTGTCTATGGAAGTCCGAATCAGGGTAGGTGTATTTGGTCTTAACTTGAGACTTACATCGCTAATACTTGCGACAATCAATATACTTTGGTTTTGGTCATCTAGGGGTTTAACAGGTTCTGTGTACGCCTCTTCTGGGTATATTGATAATCGTAGTGTATTTGGTGTGATGTCAAGATGGAAGTATCACTTCAGTCATATGGAGATGATGATCATGTAGGACAAGGAACTAGTACTCTTGTATGCTGCAGCTATCGGGATAATATGACTAGGTCATGTTTATCTGATTATAGAGACTAGTTACCAGAGATCTGATATATGCTTCGTACGGGGCAGGTAAGATTCCAGCCCCAGGCCTTGCATGTGACATCCAATACTGTATCGCAATACGCAATACTATGTATACTACGCCTGATACAGATTATATATTCCTTTAAGAATATTTCTGGAGAATTGGGTAGGCACGGTGCTTTGCAAGAAGCCAACCATGACTTGTAAATTGGTAAAAACGTAGTACTAGGTACGTACGTGTTCGGATAGTCCGACGACCGGATTTACTGCCAACATATCCAGGGATCTCATGGGTCGCTTCCCGAATATTCACCGATGACGTATGACTCGGACATAATTAATATGAGATTAATTATGAGAAAGAGAGAAAATTAATCTAGGATTAATTACGGAGATATTTTATCTGGGATAAAATATTATTTAAAGAGAGAGAACGATTAATTTGGAATTAATCGATAAAATAATATATTCGATATATTAAGCGAAATCAGATTTCGACGCGGAATTAAAATTAGATTTTAATTCAGGCTAACGAATTGATTTAGAATTAATTCACGAGCGACGTGAATACTAATTTTACTAGGCATAATTATTTAATTAAATTTGATTTAATTACGTCGCAATGGAAAATTCGTTAATTAGGAATTAACGAACCCGAGTCCGGAATGTGTTTGCGAGACCACTCCGATTTTGAATCATATGAGGCCACAAGTCACATCGCTTGTCACATCACCTGTCACTTTAGTGATGGATGTCAAGTCACCTTTTGGTGATTTACAACCAGTCACTATTCATGATGGTATTCATGATGGTGGTGGTTGTGGGTAATAAATGCCATTTTGCCTCCAAAATTGGTTTTTGCTTTTTGGAAAAGTTTTTACCAAATTTTTTAAGGACTTTTGGTATATGTTTTTAGAAAACAAAATACCAAATACACACAACACACTTTACTCTCTCTTTTTCCTTCTCCTTGGCCGAATGGCTTTCTCCATTTTTTCTCTCATTTTCTGTGAGCCTAGGGCTCAATGGTTCTTGATTTTGTTTGAAAATCAAAGGTGCTAGCACATTCAAGGAGTCATTCAAAGGTGATAAGGAAACCCATCTATGAGCATGGAATCTACACCCAAACTTGGAGCTTGAAGATCCACACAAAGAAGAGCTTGGAGCACAAACAAGGGGCTTGGCCGAGAGTCTCAAAGAGCGGAAATCCTATTGCTGAAGCATAAGGGATCCTACTAATACGCTCTCTTTCTGAAGGAGTATGTGGACATTGCTCCTTAGATAATTTTATTCCATGACAATTAGGTAAATTACCTCTTTTGGAATCTTCCATTTTGAATCTTTTCAAAACTTTATCTATGTACGTAGATTGAGAAATTCCTAACAACCTCTTAGATCTATTACGGTAGATCTTAATGCCAATGATGTAGGCTGCTTCTCCCAAATCTTTCAGGGAGAAATTCTGAGATAACCATTGTTTGGTAGCTTGCATCATGGGAATATCATTCTCGATGATTAATATGTCATCGACATATAATATAAGAAATACAACAACACTCACATTACTTTTCCTGTAAACACAATGCTCGTCTACATTTTTGATGAAGTCAAATTCTTTGATTGTCTCATCAAATCGTATATTCCAACTTTTGGAGGCTTGCTTGAGTCTATAAATGGATCGTTTAAGCTTGCATACTTTATTATGATCATCCTTAGATGCAAACCCCTCAGGTTGTGTCATATAGACTTCCTCTACAAGGTTCCCATTAAGGAAAGCGGTTTTGACATCCATCTGCCAAATCTCATAATCAAAGTGTGTAGCTAGTGCCAGTAAAATTTGAATGGATTTTATCATTGCAACAAGTGAGAAGGTTTCATCATAGTCAATTCCTTGGATTTGTCTATAACCTTTCGCCACCAACCTAGCCTTATAGGTTTCGATGTTGCCTTCTGTATCAGTTTTACGCTTGTAAATCCATTTGCAGCCTATGGGTTTTATCCCTTCAGGTGCATCCACCAAGTCCCAGACTTGATTCTGATACATAGAGTTTATTTCGGATTTCATGGCCTCAAGCCACTTGATTGAATCAATGTCACGCATTGCTTCGTCATAACTGGTGAGATCGTCATTATCAATGACCTGATCATGTTCCTCATCAATATGGAACCATATCTTTCAGGCTCATAACTTTCCCTACCAGACCTTCTAAGTTCATAACCTTGTGGTTGTTCCGTCGCTGCCCTTTAGAGGGTCCTAGGGTTTAGTCCTATGTTAGTTTGTTCTTCTCATACCTCATCGAGGTCAAGTCTACTCCCACTATATTTCTTGAGAAGGAATTCATTCTCTAGAAATTTAGCATTTCGTGAGACAAATGTTCTTTTTTCATTTGGGACGTATTACACGTATGCTCTTGAGTTCAAGGCATATCCTACAAACTTACATTTAATTGCCATATCATCCAATTTGTTAGTTTGTGTGAGTTTAACTTATGCATCACATCCTCAAACTCTTAGATAACTAAGGCTATGACGTTTCCCAGACCATAACTAATATGGTGTTTGACTAACAGTCTTGGAAGGAACTTGGTTTAGTAATAGTGTTGCAGTTTCTAAAGCAAGACCCCAAAATGAAAGAGGTAGATTCGTGCCTGGCATCATTGATCGGACCATATCTAATAATGTCCGATTTCTCCTTTCAGAGACCTCATTATGCTGTGGAGTTCCCAAATGAGTCCACTGGGAAACATTGTCATTTTCTCTCAAGTAATCTTGAAATGCGTCGCTTAAGTATTCACCACCTCGGTCAGACCTTAGTGACTTAAAACTTTTATTAAGCTGGTTTTCTACTTCAACTTTGAAGTCTTTGAATTTCTCAAAGGCTTCAAATTTGTACCGCATAAGGTACACATACACATATCGTGAGTGATCATCGATAAAGGTAATGAAGTAAGAGAATCCACCTCTAGCGGTGACTAATATTGGTCCGCATACATCAGAGTGTATGAGTTCTAATGTCTCCGCTGCATGCTGTCCTTTACCTTTGAAGGGTAATTTGGTCATTTTACCAAGTAAACAAAACTCACAAGTTCCATAAGGTTCATATTTCAAGGGTCTGAAATACCTATCCTTATGTAGCTTAGTTAATCTTGTTTCATTGATATGACCTAAGCGACTATGCCATAGAAGTGATTCATTGAGATTATTCGAGTTAACGTTGTATATATTAGAGGTTGAACATTCTTTGTTAGTTTGTAAGACATAGATACAATTATTCAAAATACCATCTCCATATTTTATTTCATTGAAATAAATAGAACATTCATTACAACTTATAAGGCATGAAAAGCCTTTATTACATAAAGAAGAAATTGAAATGATGTTCTTTATTAGAGAAGGTACATAAACACAATCTTCTATGTCTAAAACTAAACCATTCGGAAAAACTAATGAATAAGTCCCCACGCACAATGCAGCCAATTTTGCTCCATTACCCATGCGTAAGTCAACCTCCCCATGACGGAGTCTCATACTGTTTCTCAGGCCCTGCACATTATTACACAAGTGAGTCCCACAACCGGTGTCAATCACCCAAGTAGAGGTTCAGAGTTTTGAGAATATAGTTCAATAATATACAACATACCTAAAGCATTGGGCTTCTTGGCCTCTTGGGCTTCCCTAGCTTCCTTGGCTTTCAAGGATCTGTAGTCTTTCTTCCAATGACCATTCTTTCCACGAAAGAAACATTTCCTATTTCCCTTTTTTCTTCTCCACCTCACCATTGGGCTTTAGGTGATCTGGAGCCTTGGCTTGCCCTTATTTTTCTTTGGGCCTCGTGGCTTCAGGTCCGTACCTGTAAGCATGACGGAGGTTTTAAGCTCCGGTTTCAAGTCCTTCTCTACTTGCTTTATCAGATTGTGCAATTCTGCTAAAGTAGCTTCTTTATTAGACAGGTGAACCTGCATAATAAAGTTAGAGAAGTCTTTTGATAAGGACTGAAGAATTAGATTGTGACCTATCTCATGATCCATGATGAACCCGAGGTTGGCCAATTTTTCAATGTGGCCAACCATCTTAAGCACATGTTATTGGTTTCTATTAAGGTCCTAAGATCAATAATAAGCATGAAATAAGTGCGAATACAAATCGAAGAAGTTACGGAATACTCACATCGATCGGTTGAGCGACGCGGCAAGCAGCGAAATTCCATTTTCTACCTTGGACTGCATTCGGCAGTGAGCAGATCACTGCTTTTGTTTTTGGCTCGGTTTTGGTCCTTCGTCAAGCTTCAAGATTCGTCGAACGATTCCCGGCTCATGGGTGGACTTCCCTATCACCTTTGCAAGTCTCGTAACTGTGCTAGCACTTGTGATTTTGCCACAAAACCCACTCTAGCTTCCCTTCACTGCTCGGTTTTTGGAACAAAAACAGTGAGCATTTTGGCCCCAAGGGTGTGAGAATGTAGAGAGAAAAGAGAGAAGAGAGAGATGATAAAATGTGTTATATTGTTTTGGTAAATGAATTTCTAAAAAACATATACCCACTTTGCTTTCCAAAAGTCAAATTAATTAAAAACAATATATTTCATTCAAGCTTTTAAAAAAGCTTTCAACAACTCCCATCAAGTCACATCTATCATTCAAGTTGTCAAGTCACATCACTCAAAGTGACAAGTGATTTGTCTCTTGATGCGACTAATGATTTGACACTTGATTTGACTTGCGTGCAGCACTCGAATTCGAAATGCGAATGCGCTCGTAAATAATCTCGGTCTCGGGTTCGCTCATTCCAAATTAACGAATTTTCCGTTGCGTCGTAATTAAATGATTACGCCTAGCGAAATCACTATTCACATCGCTAACGAATTAATTCCAAATTAATTCGTTCGCCCCAATTAAAATATAATTTTAATTTCGCGTCGAAATCCAATTTCGTTTAATATATCGAATATATTAATTTATCGATTAATTCCAAATTAATCGTTATCTCTCTTTAAATGATATTTTATCCCAAATAAAATATCTCCGCAATTAATCCCAGATTAATTTTCTCTCTCATCTAATTAATACCAGATTAATTTAGAGTGCGAGTCATAAGTCATCGGTGAATCTTTGGGAAGTGACCCATGAGATCCCCGGATATGTTGGCAGTAAATTCGGTCGTCGGACTATCCGAACACGTAAGTACCAAGTACTACGTTTATACCGATTTTTAAGACAAGGTTGGCCTCTAGCAAAGCGCCATGCCTACCCAATTCTCCGGAAATATCCTTACAGGAATAAATGATCTACATCAGGCGTAGTATACGTAGTATTACGTATTTCTGTCCAGTATCAGATGATCACGTGCTAGGCCTGGGGCTGGAATTGTGTCTGCCCCGTACGAAGCACATGTCGGATGTCTGGTGACTAGTCTCTATAATCGGATAAACCTGACCTGTCATTTTATCCCGATAGCTGCAGCATTTAAGAGAACCAGTCATGTATCCTACGTGACCATCATCTCCATATGACTGGAGTGACACTTCCGTCTTGACATCACACCCAACACACTACGATTCTCAATATACCCAGTATTGGCGTACACAGAACATGTTAAAGCCCTGGGTGACCTCAACCAAAGTATATTGATTGTCGCAAGTATTAGCGGTGCAAGTCTCAAGTTAAGACCAAATAAATCTACCCTGATTTCAGACTTCCATAGACACATAGTCATACTACCAATGGAATTCCGAGGGGTCTATCCAGATCGAAGTTGTTTCCCGTACCATCGGTGAAACACAACCTCCTATTACACTTGCATGAGTATCTTATACCCAAATATATGAGAACTATGCTGTTGTGCCCTCACAACGCGCACAAGTGTAATACTAGTCTTTTACGTATTTATCGATGTCCAATCTCGATAATACTCTGACTAGGGATATTTAATGATTTATCCTTCGTGGACTGATACTGTCTCATATCATTCTCTGTCCAGGAACAAATCACAAGGACCTCCTATCATTTATATATCTAGGTGATCTAATCACAAATGATAAGAGTGCAATCTCCTTTGTCACATAGTTAATTTGTACAACAACACTATGATCTATAAAAATAGTGACACTATGGGTCATAATTGTGCAACAATCTCCCACTTGGCCTATAGCCAGTCACTCGAGTGTCTACCACCCGAACTATGTACGGTTGGCTCAAACTGTTGAGAAAAGGCTTTCTTTAGCGGATTTGCTTGATTATCGTCTCATGCGATTTATACGATCATCACATCGTCACGATGTTTGATCCGAACGAATCAGATGAATATCGAAGTATGTATCTGGATCGTTGATGAGACCATTAAATCTTTAGCATGTGCTGACGCCTAGCTCAGCTGCTAACAGAATTATTTCTAATCTAATTATATTAATTATCGACGCAGAAGGCTACTATTGCCGCCTCAGCTGCAGCAATAACCCGTATTTATTGTTTATTCAGTAACAGTATCTTACTTGGAAGATTTCCAGCTTACTGTACCGTTATTCAAACTTTATAGTACCGTTTGCGACTTATAGTCATTTTATCGGTTTAGGAAACCTGCTATAGTGATCCCAGTCACTTCAAGTTCTCCTTCTCCTCAGATTAAGACAGCATCATTAGTTCTCTAAGATACTAACGGATGTTCTTAACATCAATCCAGTGACTATCACTTGGATTGGCCTGTTTATGACTTCATATGCTCAAAACGTATGAGACACCAGATAGCGTACATTTTTCATTGTACGGTTTCTCGGAGAGTTTTCTCGAAAGCCAAGCTTTCACCGATAGTTATTATGGGAATATCATTTCCAAGAAATGACATATTATCATTATTTATATAGGATAGCTACTGTCAGTGCGATCCCACTAACCTCCATATATACACAAGAATCATTTCGTTTTGAATTAAATCATAAATTATTATGATTACATCAAAACGACAATTCCATGAACCTATGCTTGCTTCTATCCAAACATAGATCGAATAACCCGCAAACCTTGTTTGCTAGTTTTGGTACGACAAAACCGACAGGATGTAATAAACATCCTCCAAAAGGTTTCCATTTAAGGAAAACGATTTTCCCGTTAAGCTGACATATTTCATAAATGAAATACGCAGCTTTAGCAAGCATTATCCAAATGGATTTACCGTGGCAACAGGTAAAAGGTTGAATCGTAGTCAACACAATGTTGATAACGATACCTTTCCGCTAAAAGCCTAGCTTTATACGTTGGTATGTTGCCATCCATGCACGTCTTCCTTGAAGACTTATAGTACCAATAGGCACAATGCCTTACGGTACATCAACTAGTATCAAAACATAGTTGATATACATGGAATCCATTTGGGACTTATGGCACTTTGCCATAATTAGGGAGTCCATACCTTGTATCACTTCCTCATACGTAGTCAGTTGGTATACCTCAAAAGATTGACATCTTTACGAGGTGAGATCAGAAACCCATACCCCAGGTTGTTTTCTGACTCTCTCCGACATACGCGGTTCTTGTGTATTCGAAGATTAATGGTATAGTTTCATCCTTGATGAACTATTTTGTGTTCCATTAGGATTCGATGCCTGGAATAGTATTACTCCGATTTTCATCGAGTTTTACTATCCTCCTACTTACCACTGCATATCGGTATTTCTCTTAGGAAAACCGCATGGTGAGCAACAATCTAATTGTTCTCTTGTGAGATGTATAAGTACAATACTTATGGTATCCCTAAGATAACCTACAATTGGCACTTATCCAATTTGGGTTCTAGTTTGGTATCATCCAAACATATGCCTAGCATACCCAAATTCTCAGGAATGTGAAACCCGGTTTCCTTCCTGTTCATATCTAATATGATATATTTCAAACATATTTTTATGGAACCTTATTCAAAATAAGTTCTTGCACTTTTAAAGCTTATCTGTTGAAGGAAATTGGTAGCTCAGAGTGACTCATGATTAACCTTATCATGTCTAACAAAATTCGGTTACTCAGTTCGGACACACTGTCAATTTACGTGTTTCGGGAGGAGTCCTCATAGAAATAATACTATACTCTTTCTAGTATATTAGAAACTTATTGCGTAAGTATTTTCCATTACGGTCTTACTGTGACGGTATAATACTATAGCCGATCTATTTGTCTATTTCGTGTCGAAACTTTAAAAGTTTCTGATTTGTGTTCTTCAAAAGAAACACATAACCGTAACGCAATGCCACATCCGTATAGGTCACAAAATATTCATCTCTACCTCTAGCCTAGCTAGACATGGGCCCACTTGCTTCACTATGAACTAGGGCAAACAGGTCTGTGGCATTTGCACTTTTACCAAGAAAATATTGTTTTAGGCATTTTGCCCAATAAACTAGATTCGTAGACATTATTTGATTGAATCAAATTTGTCCGAGTATCCACTCTTCAAAAGTGTGGATATACGATTCTTGTTTAATTGTGTCCCAGACAACAATGCCACATCAGTTTTTTCTGATCAAATCAGTTTGAGCTGTTTGTTTGTCATGTTATATATTTGAGATTTATTTATATTCAAAATATAAATTCTGTTATTCACATCTAATGTGTATATCTCAATATCATCTTTATATAATAAAACACTTCAGTGTTCTAGAATATAAAGGTTCACCCGCAGCGGGTTAAACACTGATATAGAGATAATGTATCTAGTCAAACTAGTTACATTATTAACAGTTTCTAAATTTAGGTACACACCGAAGGGTAGTTCCTAAACTTAGGTATCTACGGTTAAAACAACGACTTTCGTCCTATTTCCAATTCGCAGATTAAATCTCAATTGAAGTTAGTATCCTGCTCATAGCAGATTTTGAACATCAATATATATGTATATCACACTAAGTATCTAAAATCCAATTTTAATAATAGTAGTGAATATAATTATGACAAACATATTTGAAGTCAGAGCCTTGCCCTGTCTTTAATTCCTTCATGTCTGCTTTGTCCAAACGGCAGTCACGCTTCCGCGATCCCGTTTGTCACAATTCAGGCATTTTGGGATATGTCATTTATCTTACCAGAAGATTATAATGATTTTTCCTTTGCCAGTTTCAACACTTCAGAAGCCTTTGGCCAAGCCTTGGCCTTCTAGAATATTGAAGTAAGGTGCGCCTTGCGCTACTTGCCTAATTGCAAAGTTTGACTTTATCTCCTTGAGAATAGTCCTTAACTCTCCAAGAGTTATTTATTGCAATTTAGTACTTCGAAAATCTAAGTATAGATTTATGAAGATCCTTCAATTTCAGTACCATACATTAAGGATCTAATCCTTAGTTCTGATTCAGAAATTAAGGAGTCTACTGAGGTAAGTATAATGGATTAAGCACTTAAGTTATCATTGCATAAATCTTCCAAAGATTATGCTCTACTATTTGCTTAACTCCGGGCTTAGGCATAATATGTTATATTATCAAATAAAGTAACTTATTATTTTTCCAGGACCATCCTGAAATTTAATTCCCAATTTGAAAATTAAACCATTTAAATACATTTTCCCTATGATTATGTTTTAAATGTCAATCTTTCAATTTATCTTGATTTTAATAGTCCAACTATTTAATCAACGATTAAGGTACTTGTAGGCACTGCATTTTTGCATATAAGTCCCTATGATGAGTCTCATTTGGAGACACTACCTTTTAAGTCACGGAAGTCACAGGAAACGGACGTCGGAAGGGGAAATTCAGAATAGGCATGTCATCAGATTCATTTCACGAGTTCACTGTTTTCGTTCGTGCTGCGTTCGTTACTTCGTTCGAACGTCAGGCAGATTGCGGGCGTTCGTGTAGCATTCGAAGAGGCGTTCGAACTGCGTCGGTATTTCTGGTTTTGCTGCTAGCCTCACACCTAAGCCCAATTAGCCCACCAAAGCCCATAAAACACATCCAAATTAATAAAACACATATTTAACACATGGGGAATTAAATAAAATCTAAAAATCACATACCAAATTAAAATAAATATCAAATAAAATCATGCCTAATTAAAATCAATCAAGATTATTTTATACCAAACTAAACAAATATTATGCCTAATCCAAACAAATTAAATATATTAACTTCCTAATTAACCAAATCTTGTCCCCCCCATCAATCTTTTGTTTTCCTTGTTTAACACCAAATCATATCTCACATTTATTGCATGATCTCTCATTCCTTCTCCAACATTGACTCACCCTAACCTTTGCCTATAAAAAGAACCCTTCACCACACATCTAAACCTCTAGCATATTGATACAAACCACAAAAATTCCGCAAGGCATTGACACCCTAGCTCATTCACACAGAAAACTTCTAGTTCATTCACACAAGAAACACCCAAGCTCATTGACACAACTCTCCCTCACTCTCAATAACCGAAAATCACAAACCAAAGAACCCTCATTGCCTTGACCAAAACACATCCCGAATAGTCCCCTTTACCTCATCAAAATAGCCCATTTACCTCACCAAAACAGTCCCCAAACCACACCATAACAGTAGCCCAAATCACACCCAAAACAGTCCCCAAATACACCAAGAACAGTAGCCTAAATACAGCAAACGTAGTGACCAGAAAACGTCACCGAAAAAACAGCGAAATATAGTAAAAACAGCAGCAAAATAGGGAGAACGATGACTCAAAACAGTGAGACAACGAACGAGAGCAGTGAACCAATGAACCGGAGGAGTTGCGGAATGTTAGCCCTTCCGACGATCGTGTACCTTACATCCGAGAGGTGATTTAAAAGGTTAGACTTGAGGGCACTTTTTCTATTTATTGTCATTAATTTTTTTTTAATTGTTTTATTGGCATGAGAGTCGTTTGTGGATGCATGTTGTGGCTTTGAATAAAATGGAAAATATGTTGCCTCTTGTGGTATATAGGATGGAAACCCGGACATAAATTTCATAGCCGATTCCGAATGGACGGTAGTATGATCTATAATCGGGATACAACTCCACGTACCACTTGAGTAAACGGCGCATATTTCATTTTATGTTGTTTAGTAAGTGCGATTAAAGGCCCTCTATTTTGAGAGGTTAAAATCCTTTACCACGATGCTTTGCCGCGCCGGATGATGTATATTCGATTGGATGTGAGATATGTTCAATCGGATACATGAAGTCCGATATCATTGTCTTCACATTTTTTACATATATTGTGTTGTTTGCGCATGGGCTTAGTAAGTGCGATTAAAGGTCCTCTATTTTGAGAGGTTAAAATCCTTTACCACGATGCTTTGTCGTGCCTTTTAGCCCGTTATTATTTATTAGGTGTCATCTAGTCATCTGTTCAGGTATGTATCATGTTGTTTACTGCATTTTGGGGGTCACTGCTGTAACCACGTTCGAACACATTTCAGAACACTGCACGAACACATGTTTACTGTCTCAGTTCGTTCGAACGCGTTATCAAATGCTATACGAACGCGAACCTTCTGTTTACCATTTGAAGGCATTTACGAACGCTACTCGAACGCGCATGTATTTTGCCTTATCATGCATCAGGTCTCATTTTCGTTCGAACGCGTTTCTGAACTCCCTACGAACGTGAGCATTTTGTTTCATTTTCGTTCGAATGCATTTACGAATGCTACTCGAACGCGAACCTTCTGTTTACCGATCAAACGTGGATACGAACGCTCACGGTAAATAGGCCTTCTTTCATCACATCTCATGTATGGTTACTCATTTTGTCATTTGCCTTTTCTGATTGTTCATGTTCTCGTATTTATTGTGTGCACAAGATTACATGTTCATTCCCATGATGTATGTTTATACGGTAGTCATCTACTTATGCTTCTGCATTCATCCATTCAACATATTCATGAAGTTATATGCTCGCCATTATTCCGATTTGCTTTCATGCGTGATTGTACAATTATTATCTACTGGCATGCCTATGATGGAATGTAATGTGCTTATAACATTGTATGCTAGCCATATTTATCTTTATGCATGCAAATTCGGACATAGATTATATGCAAATAGGTTGTATGCAAACTTAAAACTGTGTTATATATGAACTTAGATGAACTTTTTGATGTATGCATGCGAAATTAGGAGTAAATCATCCTTGGTTAGATTATTGCACAAATCATTTTATTACAAATGGCATGAGTAATGGACCATTCCGAACCCAACGATTTGAGGTCTTCCCTTGCGATGTGAGTGCGGCCTTAAATCTTTTTCCCGGTTCACACCGGGTGGCGACTCCATCATTCTCCGGTTTAGTCCCCCGCGAGCTACTCCGTACTCCCAACCGGGCCGCGAGCCCGGGACAGCATGCGTCGCCCAGTTTCTGTGTTCCCACAGTATTATTTATTATAATGATTACAATAGTCCAACTATTTAATGAACTATAATTTAATAGATTAAAATCAATTATATTGATTACTATAATCCAATTATAAAATCAACTATAAATGAATAGTTTGAATATAGTCCAACTATTTATTAAAACAACATTTAAATATTAGTCCAACTAACATTTAATTTATTTGACGAATTGATATTTGATTTGAGCGCGTATGGCAAGTAATTAAACGAATATTGCAAATTCAATTCTTGCCTCCCACTATTTTTCAGCGAGCCTCTAACCCTCTATCGAGTACTCGGGAAACCGTGTTTCCTAGTGGGCTAGGATCCCATTAAATATCACACAATCTTGACTTTGGCCAACAAATTGTATGATAATTAACTAGGTAGATCACTAAGATCGATTGGATCCAATCCAATTCCTAGATCCGGTAGGGGGACATCCAAGTCTGAAACATATATCTTATATATGCCAATACATCCAATGTATTACCTAACCTTTTTCCTCTGAATCAACTAAGCATTGGCTTTGGCACAACAAACTTAGTGATCCCAATTAAGCGTGACCCATTGACCACAGAAAGCTTCGTAATCAATGTCGATGGACAAGAAGTGGTCTTGACTTTGGCCAACAAACCACAACTTGGACAAGACACCAATATAAAACAAAGCCTTCGTGATTCAAACACATCATCGACGGACAAAGGCCTTGACTTTGGCCAACAAGCCAATGCTAATCTCGGATCTTGAGTGAGAATCACTCAATGGAAGGAAAAACGCTTAATATTTTGCAAGGGTTTTTCGAGTGCAAATTGGCAACCAATTTATTATCTTTGTTAAGGTCTCATCATCATACACCCTTATGTTAGACAATTATGACCCATAGCGTCACTGTTTGTAAAAGACATTGTGTTTTTGTACAAAATTAACTATGTAGTAATGAAATTGCCTTTTACCATTTCGTAATTTATTTACTTTGATATAGAAATGGTAGAAGTCCTTATGATTAGTTCCGGATTGAGATGATATGAGACAGTATCAATCCATAAAGGTTTAATCATTAAATATCCCTAGTCGTAGTATTATCGAGACTGGAGATCGATAATGCGGAATAGACTAGTATTGTGCTTGTGCGCGTTGTGAGGGCATAACGACACAGTTCTTATATGTTTAAGTATTGGATACTTATGCAAGTGCGATAGGAGGTTGTGTTTTACCGATGGTACGGAAAACAACTTCGCTCTGGATAGACCCCGCGTAATCCCATTGGTAGTATGTATATGTGTCTATGGGAGTCCGCTTCAAGGTAGGTGTATTTGGTCTTAACCTGAGACTTGCATCGCTAGTACTTGCGACAATCGGTAAACTTTGGTTTTGGTCGTCCAGGGCTTTAACAGGTTCTTTGTGCGCCTATTCTAGGTTTATTGAGATTCGTAGTGTATTGGATGTGATGTCAAGATGGAAGTATCACTTCAGACATATGAAGATGATGATCACGCAGGGATTCAGAACTAGTTCTCTATAGTGTTGCAACCATCGAGATAATATGACAAGGTCATGATTATCCGATTCAAAGAGACTAGTTGCTTGATATCCGATATGTGCTTCGTACGGGGCATACACTATTCCAGCCCCATGCGTTGCACGTCACATCTGATACTGGATCGCTATACGCAATACGACGTATACTACGCCTGACATAGATTGTATATTCCAGTAAGAATATTTCTGGAGAATTGGGTTGGCACGGTGCTTTGCTAGAAGCCAACCATGTCTTGTAAATCGGTAAGCACGTGGTACGAGGTACTTACTTTATCGGATAGTCCGATAACTGGATTTACTACTAACATATCCAGAGATCTCTTGGGTCGCTTCCCAAAGATTCACCGATGATAGTTGACTTAAATTAGAATTAATCTGGGATTAATTTAGAGAGAGAAAATTAATCTGGGATTAATTGGGGCTTTATTTAATCTGGGATTAAATGTGTTCGGTAGAGAGAGAACACGATTAATTTGGAATTAATCGGAAAATAAATTTAATAGTTAAATTTGATTTTTCTATTTAATTTATTCGAATGGGCTAAAATAATATATCGGATATATTAATATGAATTGGATTTCATGACGAAATTAAAGTCGGACTTTGATACGAACGAATGAATTAATTTAGAATTAATTCGTAATCGACGTTCGTAATATATTTGCGAGACATCGTTATTTAATTAAATTAGATTTAATTATTTAGCGACGAAAGTTCGTTTAATCGGATTAAACGGAACTAAGCCGCGGCAAATGTTCGTAGAGATATTTGAATTTTGAATTCAAATAGTGGGGCCCACTTCACATGTGTGGTAGGTGGAGGGTAGTTGACATTTATGCCAAGCCACCAACCACCCAACCACCTTGTAATGGTTTTGGTAAAACCATTTACCCAACTACCAAGTTTTGGTGAAAAGGGTAAAAGGGTTTTACCAAAAGCAAATCTCTACACCATTTACACATATTGAACAAAAGAAAACCCTAGACTAATTCCTCCTTGGGCGTGAACTTGGCATCCTCTCTCTTTGATTTTGTTCATCAAATCAACAAAGCTAGCACTTAAGCAAGTCAACAAAGGTGATAGGGAAACATCTTCAAAAGTTGGAATCAACACTTTAAGCTTGGAACTTAGAGTTCTCTTCTCAAATTTTTAAGAGCTCAAATCCATTAGTTGTAAGTATTTCCGAAAATTATAATGATCTTAATCACTTGTTTTCATGCTTATTAGATCCTTGGCATGTTCTAGGAACACTAACAATGGTATCAGAGCCAATTTTAAGCATGAAATTTTTTAGGGTTCTTGAGCCTAAAATTTGGGGCTTTTATATTTTGAACATGATTCTTTCAAATTGATGCTTTGAGCATGCTTAGAATATGATAGCTTAGTGTTATGCATGATTAGATTTGAAATAAATTGAATGAATCAAAAATTAAAAATTTATTAGGGTGGCCGAATATGAACTGTACAGTGGACTGCAGTTTTTGATTTTTTGTAACATAAAATGATGTGTTTAAATGCATGTTTAAATGTTGATTGTTGGTTTGATTGGATTAGAATCAAAGTCAATAATGTTTATGTTAAAATCAAAGAGCATGTTGAGCATGAAATGATGTATTTTGCATTTAATTTGTGTTGAGCATGAAATGATGAATTTTGGCTTCAATTTGTGTTGAGCATAAATTGTTGGTTTAAGCATGATTAATTAAGTTAATTGGTATTTTGGAAATATTGAGTTTAATTAATTAATTATGGCTAATACACTTTAATTAAAATAATTGTGATATTTGGAATATTATAATTATGTTAATAAGCCTTTAAAAATGAATTGGGCTAAAAGTGTGTATTTGAGCTTAATAGGCTTGGTTTGACCAAGTTTGGTTTTGGACTTTTGGATTGGATCCAATTGGGCCCAAAACCAATTCCATAAAGTCCAAACACATCACTTGGCACTTTAAAGAATTTAATTGGGCCTAATGGGCCTAAATTGATTTGTTGGCAATAGGGTGATTCCTATTAGGCCTTGGCATTTTGGGTTTGATCCATTATGGCCAAAGCCCATGCCTTAAGAATCAATTAAAAGCCCATTGGACTTTAATTAAAATGACATTGGATGTTATTGGGCCTTTGAGATCCATTGGATTGGATTTGGAATCCAAGTCTTTAAGGCAAATAAATAAGTGTATACATTTAATTTGGAATTAAATTGGAATTAGTATTGAATACAAATAAATTGGATTTAAATTTGTAGTTCAAAATAATTCAAGAATACTTACTTTGAGTATTTATTCTTAAACGAGTTTGACTCGCGCAAATCAAATCGTTGTTTGAACATTGGATGATCATTAATTCAAAGATTAATTAATTGGATTAGATTGATTGAATAACATGTTTTGTATGATTACATGAATGTGTTGTATGAATAATGTATATCGGATGGATATTATAAGGGTGAGGACAATTTCGGAAATTGTAATAAATTTAGAATTTATTAAATTGGACCTGCGTGTCCAGCCTTTTATCTCCTTATTCTTTGTATTTCTCTTCTCACCAATTCCCCTCAATGTAAATGAGGTTTCTTTATTGTATTATGTTTTGGTAGAAGTTAGAATAGTTCTAGCCGGGGAGAGGAAATGGAGTGATTTGTTCTAGGAACAATTTGTGACATATCCATCCGCATATCATTATTAATTTACTTTTTGCGCTTTATAATGTTTTAGAAGCATGCTTAAGGGTGTATGATGAGACCTTAACAAAAGATAAAATTGGTTGCCAATTTACACGAAAACCCTCAAAACATATTAAGCGTTTTTCCTTCCGTTGAGTGATTCTTACTCAAGATCCAAAGTTGGCATTGGTTTGTTGGCCAAAGTCAAGACCTTTGTCAATTGCGGATGTGTTTGAATCATGAGAGTTTTGTTCCATATCAGGTGTCTTGTCCAAGTCGTGATTTGTTGGCCAAAGTCAAGATCACTTCTTGTCCATCGACATTGATTACGAAGCTTTCCATGTCAATGGGTCCCGCTTAACTGGAATCATTAAGCTTGTTGTGCCAAAGCCAAGGCATAGTTGATTCAGAGGAAAAAGGTTAGGAAAATATATTGGATATATTGTCATATTATTGTGTATATATATGTTTCAGACTTGGAGGTCCACCTACCGGATCTAGGAATTGGATGAGATCCAATTGATCTTAGAGATCTACCTAGTTAAATATCATACAACTATTTGGCCAAAGTCAAGGTTGTGTGTTATTTAACGGGATCCTAGCCCACTAGGAAACTAGGTTTCCCGAGTACTCGATAGAGGGTTAGAGACTCACCGAAAAATAGTGGGAGGCTAGTATTGAATTTGCAATTTCATTCAGATACTTAGCTTACGCGCTTTCAAATTATCTCGTCAAATTTTTTTAATTGGACTAATACAATGTTATTTTTCTTGTAACAGTTAGACTGTACCCAAATATCGTTGACTAGATAGTTGGACTATCGTAGCCAAGATTACTGGAAAGGGAAATGTCTGAGACATTATCATGGGCGAAAATGTCTTCAAGGGCACGAACTTTGCCGATTGGGAGATGAATCTAAGGATAGTCCTTGGAGCCGAGAGGCTACTATATACTATACAGAGACCTCTTGGGCCTAAGCCCAAACCTGATGAGCTACTTGAGCTGGAGCTTTGGAAGACTCACAGCGATGATTGCGATACTGCTCAGTCTATTATGCTTGCTTCTATGACTCATCATTTCCGTCGACAGAACATGGACTTGGATCCCTATAACATGTTGGCAAGGTTGCAAGATCTTCACCGATCTAACCGAAGGTCACAGAGATATGAGTTAGTGAAGAAGCTCTTTCGGTCACGTTTGTCAGAAGGCATGTCTGTTGAGTCCCATGTGGCACAAATGATTGCTGACATAGATGAGCTGGCTGAGATGGGGATAGTCTTTGAGGCTGAGATTACCATAGATATGGTCCTGCAATCTCTCCCCGACACTTGGAGACAGTTCATCATAAACTATAATTTGATGAACACTGATGATACTCTTGGAGACTTATTATCGGTTCTCAAGGAAGCCGAAAAAGAGCTGCTTAAGGGCAACAAGCGCGAGGCGCAATTTGCTTCGACATCTCATACACCGAGGGCTGGGCTCAATGCGACTGGAGGTGTGAAGAAGAAGAAGCATAAAGGAAAGGGCAAGGCCAAATCGTCAAAGGCTTCTGGGAAGCCTAAGGACAAATCTCAGGATGTTTGCCTCCAGTGCGGCAAGCGGGGTCACTGGAAGCGTGACTGCCGCGAGTACAAGGCGCTCCAGAAGGAGATTAAAGCGGGCAAGGCACCGACTTCAGGTATGTTTGTTATTGAGATAAACATGACTACTTCTAGTTTAAAAAATTGGATTTTTGATTCTGGTTGTGGTACTTATATATGTACTGATGTGCAGGATCTGCAGATTAGCAGAGACTGGCCTCAGGGGAGATTGATCTACGCGTCGGAAATGGGGCACCAGTCGCTGTTTTGGCTGTTGGCACTTTTGTTTTATAACTGCCTTCGGGGCATGTACTTAAACTTTCAGATTGTTATTATGTACCTAGTTTGACTAGGAATATTATCTCTGTATCTTGTTTGACCCAATGTGGGTACTCTTTTGTATTCTGAAACACTGGGTGTTTTGTTTATAAAGATGATTATGAGATATGTTCTGCTGATGCTAATAATGGTCTTTATATTTTGAATATAAATCAATCTCAAACATATAATGTAACAAACAAAAGGCTCAAAACGAGTAACAAAGATGAAACTTATATGTGGCATTGTCGTCTGAGACACATAAACAATACTCGCATATCCACACTTTCGAAGAGTGGGTACTTGGACGGATTTGATCCAAATTCATATGACGTCTGCGAATCTTGAAATATTAGGCAAAATGCTCTAAATCACCTTTTAGCGGTAAGGGTGAACGCACCACCAAATGTTAGCCCTCGTTCATAGTGACGTTTGTGGGCCCATGTCTAGCCAGGCTAGAGGTGGATATGAATACTTCGTAACCTTTACGGATGATGCATCACATTATAGTTATGTGTATCTTATGAGACACAAGTCGGAAACTTTTGAGAAATTCAAAGAGTTTCGACACGAAGTTGAAAAACAGACCGGCAGAAGTATAAAGACATTGCGGTCAGACCGTGGTGGCGAATACTTAAGCAATGAGTTTCTAGATTACTTGAAAGAATATGGTATTCTTTCACAGTGGACTCCTCCTAGAACACCGCAATTAAACGATGTGTCCGAACGGAGAAACCGAACTTTGTTGGACATGGTAAGGTCTATGATGAGTCGCACTGAGCTACCTGTTTCCTTATGGGGATATGCATTAAACAGTGTAATTCTTATTTTGAATAAGGTTCCGTCAAAGTCTGTACAACAGACTCCGTATGAGATATGGACAAGAAAGAAACCGGGTTTCTCATTCTTGAAGATTTGGGGATGCTGGGCATACGTCAAACGTTTGGAAGGTACCAAACTTGAGCCCAAATCGGATAAATCCCTATTCGTAGGATATCCTAGGGAAACCAAAGGATATTACTTTTATCACCCATGAGAGAACAAAGTATTTGTTGCTCTACATGCGGTTTTCCTTGAGAAGGAATTCCTAAATGCAGTGGTTAGTGGGAGGAAAGTAGAACTTGATGAAAATCGGAGTGATACTGTTCCTGGCATAGAATCCTCAACAGAACAAGAACAGTCCATTCGGGATGAGACTGTACCATAATCTTCTATTACACAAGGACCGCGTAGGTCGGAGAGAGTCAGGTTACAACCTGAGAGGTACGTGTTTCTGATATCACCTCATATAGATATTAATCTCATTGAGGATACTGAACCGGCTACGTATAAGGAAGCGATACAAGATATCGATTCCACTTTATGGCAAGAAGCCATAAAGTCTGAAATGGATTCCATGTACACCAACCAAGTTTGGACACTGGTTGATGCATCAGAAGGCGTAAAGCCTATTGGATGCAAATGGGTCTTCAAGAAGAAGACCGACATGGATGGCAACGTACAAACGTACAAAGCTAGGCTTGTAGCGAAGGGGTATCGTCAACGACATGGTGTCGATTACGATGAAACTTTCTCACCCGTTGCCATGATTAAATCCATTCGGATAATGCTTGCTATTGCTGCATATTTCGATTACGAGATATGGCAGATGGACGTTAAAACTGCTTTCCTTAACGGAAACCTTTTGGAGGATGTTTTTATGTAACAGCCTGACGGTTTTATCGTGTCTAAACTTGCAAACAAGGTTTGTAAGTTAAATCGGTCCATTTATGGACTGAAGCAAGCATCGCGGTCATGGAACCAACATTTTGATGAGATCATAAAAGAATATGATTTCATTCAAAGCAAAGATGATCCTTGTGTATACAAGAAGGTTAGTTGGAGAGCACTGACTTTTATTGTCCTTTATGTTGACGATGTATTGCTTAAAGGCAATGACATTCCCATGTTAACATCGGCGAAGGCTTGGCTTTCATTAAAATTCTCCATGAAAGAGCTGGGAGAAGCAGCCTATATTCTAGGAATAAAGATCTATCGGGATAGATCTAGAAAGCTGCTTGGACTCTCCCAGAGCACGTACATTGACAAAGTGTTGAAAAGATTCAACATGGATCAGTCCAAGAGGGGACTGTTACCAGTGTCACATGGCATCACTCTATCTAAGGACATGTGTCCTAAAACTCAAGATGAGAGAAACAACAATGTTTCACCGATGGTACGGGAAACAGCTTCGCTCTGGATAGACCCCTCGGAATCCCATTGGTATTATGACTATGTGTATATGGGAGGCCGAAATCAAGGTAGGTGTGTATAGTCTTACCCTGAGACTTGCATCGCTAATACTTACGATAATCGATAGACTTTGGTCTTGGTGGTACAGGGCTTTAACCGGTTCTGCGTACACCACTTCTGGGTTATCAAAGAGTCGTAGTGTATTGGGTGTGATGTCGAGACGGAAGTGTCACTTCAGTCATAGTGGAGATGATGTCACGCAGGATACGGTATTAGTGCTCTTAAGTGCTGGCCGGCCATCGGGATATTATGACAAGGTCATGTATATCCGATTATAGAGACTAGTTACCAGACATCCGACATGTGTTTCGGACGGGGCAGACACTTATCCAGCCCCAGCCCTAGCACGTGACTATCCGATACTGGGCTGATATACGCAATACTACGGTATACTACGCTTGATACAGATCTATATATTCCTGTAAGAATATTTCTGGAGAATTGGGTAGGCATGGCGCTTTGCTAGAAGCCAACCTTGTCTTGTAAATCGGTTATAAACGTAGTACGAGGTACTTACGTGTTCGGATAGTCCGAACGACCGTATTTACTGCCAACATATCCGGGGATCTCATGGGTCGCTTCCCGAAGATTCACCGATGACGTATAACTCGCACTTAATTAATCTGGGATTAATTAGAATCTACCATTTTCCTTCAAAAGGGATAAACATTAACAGTGCAATACTTATTTTGAATAAGGTTCCGTAAAAATCTGTTTGACAGATTTCATATTAGATATGAACAGGAAAGAAACTGGGCTTTTCACTCCTGATGATTTGGGAATGCTAGGCATACGTTTGGATGATACCAAACTAGAAACCAAATTGGATAAGTGCCTAATGTAATTTGTTATCCTAAGGAAACCAAAGTATAGTACTTATACAACTCACTTGAGAACAATGTAATTGTTGCTCACCATGCGGTTTTCCTAAGAGGAATACCGATATGCAGTGGTAAGTGGGAGGATAGTAAAACTCGATGAAAAATCGGAGTTATACTGTTCAAGGCACCAAGTCCTTAGTGGAACACAAACAGTTCATCAAGGATGAAGCTATACCAATAATCTTTTAATACACAAGAACAACGTAGGTCGGAGAGAGTCAGAAAACAACCTGGGGTATGAGTTTCTGATATCACCTCATAAAGATGTCAATCTTATTGAGGAATACGAACTAACTACGTATTAGGAAGTGATACAAGGTATCGACTCCCTATTATGGCAAAGTGCCATGAGTCTGAAATGGATTCCATGTATAACAACTATGTTTGGACACTAGTTGTTGTACCGCAAGGCATTGTGCCTATTGGTACTATATAAGTCTTCAAGGAAGACATACGTGGATGGCAGCATACTAACATACTAAGCTAGGCTTGTAGCCGAAAGATATCATTATCAACATTGTGTTGATTACAACGAAATCTTTTACCTGTTGCCACGTTAAATCAATTTGGATAATGCTTGCTGATGCTGCACGTTTCATTTATGAAATATGGCAGCTGAACCGAAAAATCGCTTTCCTGAAAAGGAAACCTTTTGGAGGATGTTTACAATATCCTGACGATTTTGTCGTATCAAAACTAGCAAACAAGGTTTGCAGGTTATTCGATCCATGTTTGGATTGAATCAAGCATTAGGTTCTTGGAATTATCGTTTTGATGTAATCATAATGGTTTATGATTTAATTCAAAAACGAGAAATGATTCTTGTGTATATATGGAGGTTAGTGGAGCGCACTGAAAGTGACTGTCCTAATAATGATGATATGTCATTTATTGGAAATGATATTCCCACATTACAATCGGTGAAAAGCTTGGCTTTCATGAAAATTCTCCGTAGAATTCTGGGAGAAACAACCTTTATTCTAGGAATAAAGATCTATTGGGATAGATTTAAAGTTGTTAACACTCTCCGAGAACTCGTACATTGAAAAATATACGTGACATAATGTCTCATATGCTTTGAGCATATAGAGTCACGAACCGGTCAATCCAAGTGATAGTCACTGGATTGATATTAAGAACATTCGTTAGTATCTTAGAGAACTAAGGATGATGTCTTAAACTATGGAGAAGGATAACTTGAAGTGACTGGGATCACTGCTGCAAGTTTCCTAACCGATAAAAACAACGGTACTATACAGTTTGAGTAACGAAATAGTAAGCTGGAAATCTTCCAAGCAAGATACTATTACCGAATAAACAACAAATGTGGGTTATTACTGCGGCTGAGGCAGTAATAGAAGCCATCTGGGTCATTAACAAATCTAATTAGATTAGATATAGTTCTGTTAGCAACTGAGCTAGGCTACAACACAGACTAAAGAATTAATGGTCTCATCAACGATCCAGATATATACTTCGACTATTCATCTGATTCGTTCGGATCATACATCGTGGCGATGTGATGATCGAATGAATTGCATCAGACGATAATCATACAAATCCACTGACGAAAGCCTTTCCTCAGCAGTTTGAGCGAACCGTACATAGTTCGGGTGTAAGACACTCGAGTGACTGGCTATAGGCCAAGTGGGAGATTGTTGGACAGTTATGACCCATAGCGTCACTATTTGTACAGATCATGGTGTTGTTGTACAAATAACAATGTGACAAGGAGATTGCGCTCTTATAATTTGTGATTATAAAGCTTATCCGTTGAAGGAAATGGTAGCTTAGAGCGACTAGTGATTAACCTTATTATGTCTAACAAAATTCGGTTAATCCGTTCGGATACACCGTCAAACTGACGTATTCCGGGAGGAGTCCTTATTTGAAAGAATACTATACTCTTTCATAAAAACTAGAAACTTATTGCTTAAGTATTTTCCATTACAGTCTTACCATGACGGTTTAATACTTTAGCCGTTCTATTTGTCTATTTCGTGTCGAAACTCTAAAAGTTTCCGATTTGTGTTTCAAAAGAAACACATAACCATACGCGATGCCACATCCGTACAGGTCACGAAATATTCAAATCCATATCTAGCCTAGCTAGACATGGGCCCACTTGATTCACTATGAAGTAGGGCTAACAGATCGGTGGCATTTATATAGTGTTTTAGGCACTTTGCCCAAATAGACTAGATTTGTAGACTTTATTTGAATAGAATCAAATCAGTCCTAGTACCCGCTCTTCAAAAGTGCGGATATACGATTCTTGTTTAGTAGTGTCCCTGACAACTATGCCACAATTAAGTTTCTTAACTGATCAAATCAGTTTGAGCTATTTATTTGTCATGTTATATATTTGAGATATTATTTATATTCAAATATATAAATCCTGTTATTCACATCTAATGTGTTTATCTCAATATCATCTTTATATAATGAAACACTTTAGTGTTCTAGAATATAAAGGTACACCCGCAGCGGGTTATACGCGATATAGAGATAATGTTTCTAGTCAAACTAGATACATTATAACAGTTTCCTAATTTACGTACTAACCGAAGGTAGTTCCTAAATTCAGATATCTACGGTTAAAACAGCGACTTTCGTCCCGTTTTCAATTCACAGATAAATCTCAATTGAAGTCAGTATCCTGTTCAAAATAGATTCTGAACATCAATATATATATTTTATGTACCACACTAAGTATCTAAAATCCAATTTTAATACTTGCTGTGAACATAATTATGACAAACATAATGGATTAAGCACTTAAGTTATCATTACATGATCTTCCAAAGATTATGCTCTACTATTTGCTTAACTCCAGGCTTAGGCATAATACGTTATTTTATCAAATAAAATAAGTTATTTTTTTCCAGGACCATCCTGAAATTTATTCCCATTTGAAAAATAAAATCGTTTAAATACATTTTCGCCCAGGATTATGTCTTAAACATTAATCTTTCATTTTTATATCTTGATTCTAATAGTCCAACTATAATCAACGATTTGTGGTACTGTTTATTATAATGATTATAATAGTCCAACTATATAATCAAATATAATCTAAATTAATTAACCTCAATTACATTGATTACTATAGTCCAACTATAAAATCAACTGCAAACTGAAATTAATTAATTCAAATATATGATTAATATAATCCAATTATATATAATCAAATATAATACAGTACAACTGTTTATTAAAACAACAATTTAAATATTAGTCCAACTAACATTTAATCTAACGACGAAATAATTTGAATGAGCGCGTATGGCGAGTAATTGAACGAGTATTGCAAATTCAATTCTTGCCTCCCACTATTTTTCGGCGAGCCTCTAACCCTCTGTTGAGTACTCGGGAAACCGTGTTTCCATAGGATCCCGTAAATATCACACAATCTTGACTTTGGCCAACAAATTGTATGATAATTAACTAGGTAGATCTCGAAGATCAATTGGATCCCATCCAATTCCTAGATCCAGTAGGCGGATATCCAAATCCTAAACATATATCTTATATATGCCAATACATCCAATGTATTACCTAACATTTTTCCTCTGAATCAACTAAGCCTTGGCTTTGGCACAACAAACCTAGTGATCCCAGTCAAGTGTGACCCATTGACCATGGAAAGCTTCGTAATCAATGTCGATGGACAAGAAGTGGTCTTGACTTTGGCCAAACAAACCACAACTTGGACAAGACACCGATATGGAACAAAGCTCTCGTGATTCAAACACATCTTCGACGGAAAAAGGGTTGACTTTGGCCAACAACCCAATGCCAAACTCGGATCTTGAGTGAGAATCACTCAATGGAAGGAAAAACACTTGATATTGAGCGAGGGTTTTTCGCGTGCAAATTGGCTACCAATTTATTATCTTTACTAAGGTCTCATCATCATACACCCTTAAACATGCATTCTAAACACATAATAAAGCGCATATGAAATAAAATAATAATGATATGCGGATGGATACTTTACATTGATCCTAGATCAAATCTCTCTTTTTCTCTCTCCAAAGCTAGCACATGTATTTACTTCTACCCGTTACACTACACTTCTAAAGAAACCTCATTTACATTGAGGGGAATAGGTGAGAAGAGAATACAAAGAGTATAAAGGTGATAAGGCTGGACACGCAGGTCCAATTAATAAATCAAATTTATTACAATTTCCAAAATTGTCCCACCCGACTAATATCCATCCGATATACATTATTCATGCATCGCAACCATGTATTCATACAAGCATGTTATCAATCAATCTAATCCAATTAATTAATCTGATAATTAGTGATCATCCAATGTTCAAACAACGATTTGATTTTTGCTCGAGTCAAACTCGTTTGCGAATAAGTACTCAAAGTACGAATTCTTGAATTAAATTAAACTACATAATAAATCCAATTTAATACGCATTTAATTCTAATTCACTATTTAATTCCAAATTAAATATTACACTTTTATTAACGAACCTTTACGACTTAAATTCCAAATTTAATCGCAACGGGTCTCAAAGCCCGATGAACATCTAATGTTTATTTAATTAAAGTCCAATGGGCTTTAATTAATTTCTATAAGGCGTGGACTTTGGGTCAACTCGGGTCAAACCGAATAACCAAAATCCAATCCGGGAGTTACCCCATAAGCCCAGAAATCAATTTTGGCCCATTAGGCCCAATTAAATAATTAAGGTCCATTAAGTCATAATTGGACTTTATGGATGCGGTTTTAGGCCCAATTGGATCCAACCAAATTTTCCTAAACTCAACTTTGTACAACAAAGCCCAAAAGCCCAATCACAACCTTAAAGGCCCAATTTCCAAAAATAAGCCCAATTAATTAACTTATAAAATTCTAAGTTCCATAATTAATTAACCTAAGTGTAATACACAATTAACCACCCAATTAATATTTCTAAAACATCAATTAGCATACTTAATCATGCACTTAACATTAAATAGTGTCCAACACAATTTATTAAAATCAAACCCAATTTACATGCTTTTGTTCTCGACAATTAGGGGTTTTTCCAATCCGATTCGGTTTCAATCCAATCGAATCCACAATCATCATTTCCCAAATTAATTCAATTCATCCAATGAATTAAAATAAAAAAAAAAAACACAATGAATTTCAAATTCAATTGAATTCGGCCAAGCCACTTTAATTTGGGAAAAATGTTCCAAATCAAAATTCAATCAAATTGAACTTCAAAACAACATTACCCAATTGTTTTAAGTCATCCAATGATCAAACAAACAAAATCACCAAGAAATTTAGGGTTCTTTAATTTCGGCCAACATAAGCAATTTGGGGAAATTTGTTCCAAACACAATTTCAACAAATTGATCCAATCAATCTTAAATTAAACATACTTTAAGCATTCTAATTCATCCAATTTCACAAGATATGCCCAAAATCAAGTTTACCCAAATTTGTCACTTTATGCCAACATAAAAAATTGGGGAAATTTGTTCCAAACATAATTTCTTCAAATTGATCCAATCAATCATTAATTCAACAACATTTAAGCATACTTAATCAATCAATTTAATCAAATCATGCTTCAATTGATTTTACCCAATTTGTCATGCCCAAAATTTAGGGAAAATTGAATCCAATCCAATTTCATGAAATTGATCATACACAACTTCAATTCAACCTCATTCAAGCATACTTCATCAAACAATTCAACCAAATCATGCCTAAATCGAGTTTACCCAATTTTAACCCTAACTTTTTCATGCTTGATAATAGCTCAAGATATCATTGTTGAGTTTCTAATATAGGTCCCAAGATCATGAAATCAAGCATAAAATTCGCATGAATACACAAAGGAGTAAGGCGGAATACATAACTCACATTGAACGGTTTGAGATGCGAAGAACAAGCTGCGTTTTTGCCTCCCTCCAAGCTCACGGCAACAGCTCTCCAAGGCAGTGGGCTGCTCGGTTTTGACTGGTTTGGTTCCTCCATGATTCGGCCATTGATGAACACCATGGAAGCTTAAAGCTTCAAGGTTCAAAAGGAATTCCAAGCTCATAAATTCGTTTCCCTATCACCTATGTATAACCCAAGGTGTATGCTAGCACCACATCTTCTTCCTTGCTTCTCATTGATTCGGTCACAACCAGAAATTTTGGAGAAGAAACGGTTCCAAACCGTGAAGAAGAAGAAGAAGAAAAGAGAGGGAAAAGGGTTTCACGTGAAACCGTGTGGAGAGAGAGAGAGAGAGATATATTAAAAATAAAATAGTATTTTGGTTTATATATTTTCCAAAAATAAATAAATCATTTACCACTTTTAATTTCCAAAAAACCAAAAAGTCAAAAAGCAAAACAATAAATGCCTTTCAACTACCACATCAATCACTCAAATCAAATGACAACTTGTCACATCACTCAAAGTGACATTTGATTTGACGCTTGATGTGACTTGCGATTTGACGCATGATTTGACTTGCGTGCCGCACTCGAATTCGAAATGCGAATGCGCTCGCAAATAATCCCGGGCTCGGGTTCGCTAATTCCAAATTAACTAATTTTCCGTCGCGTCGTAATTAAATGATTACGCCTAGCGAAATCACTATTCACGTCGCTAACGAATTAATTCTAAATTAATTCGTTCGCCCGAATTAAAATCCAATTTTAATTCCGCGTCGAAATCCAATTTCTAATAATATATCAAATATATTATTTTATTGATTAATTCCAAATTAATCGTTAGATCACCTAGATGTATAAATGATAGGAGGTCCCTATGATTAGTTCCTGGATTGAGATGATATGAGACAGTATCAGTCCTCGAAGGATTAATCATTAAATATCCCTAGTCGTAGTATTATCGAGACTAGACATCGATAATGCGGAATAGACTAGTATTGCACTTGTGCGCGTTGTGGGAGCACAACGGCATAGTTCTCATATATTTAAGTATTGGATACTTATGCAAGTGTGATAGCAGGTTGTGTTTACCGATGGTGCGGAAACAGCTTCGCTCTGGATAGACCCCTCAGAATTCCATTGGTAGTATGACTATGTGTCTATGGAAGTCTGAAATCAGGGTAGGTGTATTTGGTCTTAACCTGAGACTTGCACCGCTAATACTTGCGACAATCGGTATGCTTTAGTTTTGGTCGTCCAGGGCTTTAACCTGTTCTGTGTACGCCTCTGCTGGGTATATTGAGAATCGTAGTGTATTGGGTGTGATGTCAAGACGGAAGTATCACTCCAGTCATAGTGGAGATGATGTCACGTAGGATACTGAACTAGTGCTCTTAAGTACTACAGTCATCGAGATGATATGACTAGGTCATGTTCATCCGATTATAGAGACTAGTTACCAGACATCCGACATGTGCTTCGTACGGGGCAGACACATTCCAGCCCCAGGCCTAGCACGTGACATTCGATACTGGATCGCAATACGCAATACTATGTATACTAGGCCTGACATAGATTATTTATTCCAGTAAGAATATTTCTGGAGAATTGGGTAGGCACGGTGCTTTGCTAGAAGCCAACCATGTCTTGTAAATCGGTAAGCACGTGGTACGAGGTACGCACGTATTCGGATAATCTGATGACCGTATTTACTGCCAACATATCCAGGGATCTCTTGGGTCGCTTCCCAAAGATTCACCGATGACAGTTGATTTAATTAGAATTAATCTGGGATTAATTAAGAGAGAAAAAATTAATCTAGGATTAATTGAGGTATTATTTAATCTGGGATTAAATGTGTTCAGAAGAGAGAGAACGCGATTAATTTGGAATTAATCGGTAGAATAAATTTAATGGTTAAATTTGATTTTTCTATTTAATTTTTTCGTATGGGTTAAAATTAATATATCGGATATATTAATATGAATTGGATTTCATTACGAAATTAAAGTTGGACTTTAATACGAACGAACGAATTAATTTAGAATTAATTCGTAAACGACGTTCGTAATATATTTACGAGGCATCGTTATTTAATTAAATTAGATTTAATTATTTAACGACGAAAGTTTGTTTAATCGGATTAAATGGATCCGAGCCGCGGAAAATGTTCGTAGAGACATTTTGAATTTTGAATTCAAAATGGTGGGGCCCACTTCACACATGTCACACATGTGAAGTGGTGGTTGGAAAGTGGTTGGCATTTATGCCAAAACCACTTACTTTCCAACCACTTGGTTTAGGTGAAACCAAAACCCCCAACTACATGGTTTTGGGTAAAAGGGTAAAACCCTTTAACAAAACCAAAAAGCCTACTCTCTCTCTTCACTTCCAACACTTGGAACAAAACACAAAGACACTCAAAAACCCTAGAATGGGCGTGAACATGGAGCCTACCTCTCTTTGATTTTGTTGCAAAATCAACAAAGCTAGCACTTCATTGAATCAACTAAGGTGATAGGGAAACTAACTCAAGGGTTGGAATCATCACTTAAAGGAAGGATCTTGGAAACCAACTCAAAGCTTGGAATCAACAAAGGAAGGATCTTGGAGATCTTCTTCTCAAAATTTTAAAAGCTCAAATCCATTCAATGTAAGTAATTCCGCAACTTATAATGAATTTATGAACACATTTTCTTGCTTATTAGATCCTTGGCATTTTCTAGGAACACTAACACTATTTTCTTCTTTGAACCTTCCTGATGACTACTCAGTCTTCTCTCCCTTAGGCAAAGTACTGCTTCAATCTGTCTACGTTGATCGGCTCGGTGAACTCATTTCCTTCCAAGTCTGACAATCTCACTGCTCCATTTCCCATTACTTTCTGCACTACGTAAGGTCCTTCCCAGTTAGGTCTGAACTTTCCTCTCGGATCTTTCGTCGACGGCCTCGACTGCTTAAGTACCAAATCACCCTTTCTGATCTTGGTGGGACGTACTTTCTTGTTGAATGCTCGGGCCAGTCTCTTCTGATACAACTGCATGTGATACAAAGCCTTCGTTCTCTTCTCATCCAGCAGTGCTAACTGATCAAACCTCTGTGTGGCCCATTCTTGTTCCGGTAACTCTACCTCTTCTAATACCCTCATAGACTGTATTTCCACTTCCACTGGCAATACTGCTTCCATTCTGTAGACTAAAGAGTAAGGTGTGGCCCATGTTGCTGTTCTCACTGATGTTCTGTACCCCCACAAAGCATACGGTAGTTTGTCGGCCCAATCTCTGCAGTTTTCTATCATCTTGGCTAAAATCGTCTTTATACGGTGATGACTTGTGATGGCCTATCCCATCTTTCTGTAGCATTGCCTTTGTTTCCCCCTGGAACTGAACTCCGTTGTCTGTCACTACATGGTGCGGCATACCGTACCGACAAATGAGATTCCGAGCTATAAAATTTGCCATCTGTTTTGCTGTAATATTGCGGAATGATTCGACTTCCACCCATTTCGAGAAGTAGTCTACTGCCACTACTATAAAGCGATGCCCATTCGATGCATTTGGTCGAATCTCTCCAATCATATCAATTCCCCATGCTGAGAAAGGCCACAGCTCTGACAACCCGTGCAACTCTGTGTGTGGAAAATTATTCAAACTACTGTGTGCTTGACAATCATGACAGTGATTTACCATCTTCGTGTAGTCGGTCTCCATGGTCGACTAGTAGAAACCTTGTCTCACTATCTTGCAGGACAGATTCAACCCGTTCATGTGTAGACCACATACTCCGGCGTGTACTTTTTTCATTACCTGCTGAGCCTATTCTTTTCTCAAACACTTCAACTGAATACCGTTTGCTTGCCTCTTGTACAGTTCCCCTTTCAAAATCACATACTAGGAAGCTAACTACTGAATGGTTTTTCTGTCTTTTATGTCTGCTCCCTCTGGGAGTTCCCCATGTTCCAGATACCTCTGAATGTCATGATACCAAGGTTTACCATCATCAACCTCTATTTCCAGAATTCTATTTATCTCATAAACAGGTCTTCTAACTGTCGTCAGTATCAACGGTCTCATCACTAACTTTTCTGTATTTTCCCAAGTCGCTGCAAGTGTAGCCAATGCATCTGCCATCTGATTCTCTTCTCTTAGCAAGTGTTGAAACTTACAATCGGGGATGTCCTACGCCAACTTTCTGAGGTAAAAAAGGTAAGGTTTCAACCGTTCTTCTTTCAATTCCCATTCTCCTCGCATCTTCTGGACTACCAACATAGAATCTTCGTAGACTTCCACACTTTCGACCTTCAAGGCTATCAATGCAGTCAAACCAAAAGCACATGCTTAATATTTGGCCATGTTGTTTGTTACTCTGAATGTCAACCTTTTGGCCAAAGGCAAGGTCTCTCCTTCGGGGGTCACTATCACAATCCCAATTTCGGCTCCCTTACAATTCACTGCTCCGTCAAAATACATTTTCCATCTCTGAACTGTTATTGCTTGGATCTCTTCATCTGGAAATTCAAACTTATACTGGTCCCCTTCAACAGGTTGCAATGCCAGAAACTCTGCTACTGCTCGCCCTTTGACCACTTTGGTGGTGAGATACTCAATGTCAAACTCTGTCAGCAATACTAACCATCTGCCCAATTTCCCCACTAGCGAAGGCACTAAGTGCAGATATTTCAGAGGATTGTCCTTGGCCACTACCTGGATCTTGTAAGACTGAAAATAATGCCGCAATTTTCTAGAAGCCCATACCACTACTAGACAGATCTTCTCTACTTCTTGATAACGAGCCTCATACGGGAGCATCTTCTTACTCAGATAATAAACTGCGTGTTCTACCCCCGTCTCATCTGCCTGTACCATCATTGCCCCAGTGCTTCTGATTCTATGGCCAAAAACAATATCAAAGGTCTGCTCGGTCTCGGGGGTTTCAACACAGGAGGTTTTACCAAGTACTATCTGATCTTGTCGAAGGCTGCTTGACATTGTTCATTCCATCTCATTCGCTGATCTTTTCTCAACAGTTTGAAGATAGGCTCACATACTGACGTCAACTTGGCGATGAACCGACTGATGTACTGAATCTTCCCCAGGAATGCTCTGACTTCCTTCTCAGTCTTCGGTGCTGGCATTTATGTGATTGCTTTGATCGTTTCATAGTCTACCTCAATTCCTCCCAATTCTCTTCTTCATTCTTCACAATTTCTTCCATCATCGGATTCTTACCCAGCATGTCCTGAAAAATCTCAAATCCAGGTACCACAATCCCATTAACTTCCATCGGTTCAGGCTCCCCTTGATACCCTGAAGCCTTCACAAAACATTCCATCAGTTTCAGACCTTTCTTCTTAACCTTCGTCTTTTCTTCATCAGATGTGTATCCCAAACCCTTCCGAGTAGTCTGTCCCCTGAAATCTGGCAATTTTGAACCTTCACCCTGCTCAAACTTCATTTTTTTCATGATCCTAGCCACCTTAGGATCCACCCATTCCTCAAAAGTTGCTGATACCTGAAACCTCGTGAAAGGCTGTATCTCCAAGGCAGCCACAACATTATTTATCTCAGCTCAGATGGTAACAATCTCTCCCTCATACGGGAACTTAATCATCTGATGCAAAGTGGAAGGCACGCCCCATAGTTTGTGAAACCAAGGCCTTCCCAACAATAAAGTGAAAATAGCCGGAATGTACAACACCGTGAACTCAACTACGTCTTCAATTGGGCCTACTTTGACCACTGCCAAAAAAGTACCCTCAACTCCTCGTTTGTTGTCATCATAAGCTTTGATGGTCATACTGGAGGGGTCCAAATCCGTTGCTTTCATACCCAGCTTTGCCAAAATCTTCAACGGGCACACATTGATGGAGGAGCCGTCATCCACTATCACACATGACGTTCTATTGCCTTTCACCTTGGCCCTTATGAACAAAGGTCTATTATGGTTTCTCCCCTCAGCTGGGAGTTATTCCTCAGAAAAAGTGATTGCCTGCAAAATTTCCTTTTGTACTGATCCCACAAACATCGCCGGATTAGCATCCTCTGGTACCACTATTTTACTCAAGGCTTCAACCATAGCCTGCCTGTGCTCCTGTGATGAACACAATAATTCCCAGATGCTGACCTGTGCCCGGGTATTTTTCAATTGGCGCAGCACTGTATCTCCCTCAGAATTATCCCCATTTTCTGCCACTTCTCTCCTTTCAGTCAACACTTCTTTACCCTTATCAGTCATATCATTGTAGAAACGCCCGATGCGTGTCATACCCCTCACTTCTTCTTCATCACTACTAGAGAAGTCTGCCCAGAATCTCTTCCCATGTTCGGTTTCATCTTCACTGTTACTATCCCAAATCCCAAGGCAAACGGCTTGGAGGTCAAAGGATTTGAGGACAAGGTTCTCGGGTAGGCCAAAGTTTATCATATAAGTTGGTGGTGGGACAGAGTGGTAATTTGGTAAAGGGTTTTGGTGTGTGTTGGGGCGTTCTGTTTTAGGGTCGGGTATCTTTTTCGAGTCTATAAGGTCTTGGATTTCATGGCGGAGTCGGGCACAGTTGTCGGTATCATGGCCTTTCTGTTGGTGGAATTGGCAATATTGGTTTAGGTTGATATGTAGTAGTGGAGGGTTTGGGAGTGGTTTAGTTTCTAAGGGTTTCAGAAGTCCTTGTCTCTTCAATTTCTCCAATACCTTAGACATGGGTCTACTCAAGTTGGAGAATCTCCGATTTCGGATAGCGGCAATCTCAGTAGAAACGGGCTTTGTTCCCGATGTCCCCCCAATGGGCCTCATGTTCAGACCATAGAATTTTCTTCTTCAATATCCATGACAGTTTCCCTCAACTGTCGAAATTCAGTAATCATGGAGGTCATCCTCCTTAGCTTCCCATAGATGGAGGGCTTGGTGCCCTTGATGATCATTTTTATCTGGTCCTTCTCTGAGGGCTTGGTCTGCATCTTTAAGAGCTGGCATCTCCAGCGGTCTACATACTCCTTGAAACTCTCTTCCGATTTCTACCTAGTGTTCTCCAGATCACGGAGTGACAGATCTATCTCCAAGTCCGTGACATACTATTTCAGGAATGCATCAGCCAATTCCCTCCAATCTTCCCTTATTTTCTTCTCAAGGCTATGATACCATACCACCCGTGCCCCCTCGAGTGACATTCCAAACATCTTCTACACCTGTCGCTTTGTCAAACCCACATAACTCATAACTGATACATACTGACAGAGATGAACCCTCGGATCCCCATTCCCGTTGAACTTAGCCATATCCGACATCTTGAACTGAGCAAGCAACTGTTCTTCGAAGGTTATTGCCTCATAATCTAACAACTCTTCATGTTTACCCTTCATTTTGCGGGTAACTGTTTCAACCTGATCCCGAAGCTTCTGAAATTCTGCCTAAGACCCAATCACTCTGCCTGTTGCATACTCTGCCATGTCATCATCAAAAGCGGGGATATCATCCCCCAACCCATTCGGAGGCTCATCGCGCCTCACATTCTCATAACCCCCCCAGCACGGGGTACAGCCATACCAACCACAACAGTAGTCAATGCTTGCAACTGTTCAGTAATTTTGGCGAGACCATTTTCCAACTGATCTATCCGGGATACCTCGTTAACGGATGTACTCATATATGTTACCGGTCTTTTAGTGAGCCTTCCCACTTTACTAACCCAACAGGAATCTATGATGTCTTTTATAGACATAGAGGGTGTTAACAGGATATGTATGCATGAGATAAATGAGATGCATGCGATACAATGGATATATCAACTTATTAAATTTTTCACACAAATCGGTCCATCATCATTTTAGAAGCTTTTGGGCTAACTGTCGTAGGAGTGAACTCGTCCCAGTTTAAATGGCCCAACAAGTTCACATCTCATGGCAAGAAGTCCAACCGTATCCAAATGATAACGTTGCAAAACGCGAACATATAATGGCCCATTGGCATTTTGGAAGCTTTTGGCCCGATCACCATAAGATACGTTCTTGTCCCAGTTTAAATGGCCCAACAAGCCCATATCCATGATAAAAGGTCCGAATGGATCCAAATGACAATGTTCCCAAACACAAGCATACAAAAATAATTTCTACATAGTGGCCCATCAACATCTTAGAAGCTTTTGGCCCAATTATCATAGGATACGAACTCGTCCCAGTTTAAATGGCCCAACAAGTTCGCATTTCTGACAAGAAGTCCAACTGCATCCAAATGAGGATGGACCACAAGCACAAGGAAATAGTTTCTATAGGCCATACAATTCCGGTCTACGTGTGGGTTTGCTGAAGTGTAGACAAAGACTCTCGCTAGCGAAGGATTACCCACAACTAGGTCTCCCCACTCAAGGGTTCGAGCGACCAAGTGAGCGCACCTTTTTTATACCTTACAGTACGTGCCAACGAGTTATGGCGTGTGACTGACTGTCAGATGGATTTCCCGTTGTAGATTCCCTAGAGGGAGGGTGGAGCGAGGCTCTCTTAAGTACCCTAGCCTCTTAGGCTCTTATCGCTTGGTGACAGGAATAAACAACGAGTCCTCCAAATTAGTCCATCATAACAGGCTACGAGTAAATGATTATCTAGGTGCCTTCACAACTTTTTCCTTATAGAAAGGTAGTGAATGAGGGAAGACACCAAACCATTACCCAGCCTTAAAAAATGCCTTTGATTAAACCCCTTTTAACCCGCAGTAGACACGGTTAATTAAAGCACAAATCATAATATTACAAGACATTATTTCGGAGCCGATTCTCTATCCTAGTGGAGTCGCCAAACTGTGGGAACACAGAAACTGGACGACGCATGTTGTTCTAGGCTCGCGGCCTAGTTGGGAGTACGGAGTAGCCCGCGGGGGACTAAACCGGAGAATAATGGAGTCGCCACCCGGTGTGAACTGGGAAAATGAGATTTAAGGCCGCACTCACCCCTCGCAAGGGAAGAACTCAAACCGTTGGGTTCGGAATGGTCCCTTACTTATGCCACTTGTAATAAAATGATTTGTGCAATAATCTAACCAAGCCTAAGCAACATATTTCCAAGCATAATCTATTTCCAAGTTTGCATGCATAAATCAAAGGTTCATCTAAGTTCACATGTAACACATTTTTAAGTTTGCATACAACCTATTTGCATATAATCTATGTCCGAATTTACATGCATAAAGGTAAATATGGCTAGCATACAATATTATAAGCACATTACATTCCATCATAGGCATGCCAGTAGATAATAATTGTACAATCACGCATGAAAGCAAATCGGAATAACGGTGAGCATATAATATCATGAACATGTTGAATGGATGAATGCGGAAGCATAAGTAGATGACTACCGTGTAAACATACATCATGGGAACGAACATGTAATCTTGTGCACACAATAAATGGCTAAACGAGAACATGAACAATCAAAAAGGCAAGTGACAAAATGAGTAACCATGCATGAGACGTGATAAAAAGGACCTGTTTACCGTGGGCGTTCGTTCGACGTTCGTATCCGCGTTCGAACGGTAAACAGAAGGTTTGCGTTCGAGTAGCGTTCGTAAACGCGTTCGAACGGAATGGGACCTGATGCATGATAAGGCAAAATGCATGCGCGTTCGAGTTGCGTTTGTAAACGCGTTCGAACGAACTGAGATAGAAAACATACGTTCGTGCGACGTTCTGAAACGCGTTCAAACGGGGTTACAGCAGTGACCTCCAAAATGAAGTAAACAACATGACACATATATGAACGGATGAATAGATGACACCTAATAAATAATAATGGGCTATAAGGCGCGGAAAAGCATCATGGTAAAGGATTTTAACCCCTCGAAACGGAGGACCTTTAATCCGACATACTAAGCCCATGCGTAATGCAACATGATGCATGATTTTGCAAGGAGATGACATACAAAGAAAAGCGAATATCGAAATGAAAGGCGCGGTGAAGTATCGTGGTAAAGGTTCTTTAACCCCTCGAAATGGAGGACCTTTAATCCAACTTACTAAGCCCATGCGCATCACATCTTAATGCATATAAAAATAAAGACAACAATATCGGGCTTCGTATACCCGATTGAACATATCTCACATTCAACCGAATATACATCATCCGGCGCGGTAAAGCATCGTGGTAAAGGATTTTAACCTCTCAAAATAGAGGACATGTAATCGCACTTATTAAGCCCATACGTTAATAACACGATGCATATAAGAAATGAAGACAACAATATCGGACTTCGTATACCCGATTGAACATATCTCACATTCAACCGAATATACATCATCCGGCGCGGCAAAGCATCGTGGTAAAGGATTTTAACCTCTCAAAATAGAGGACCTTTAATCGCACTTACTAAGCCCATGCGCTTTATCTCATCATTACATAAACAAATAACATGCGGAAATCAAGTAGCGAATAATAAACAAATCAAAACAACATAAAACGAAATATGCGCCGTTTACTCAAGTGGTACGTGGAGTCGTATCCCGAGTACAGATCATACTACCATCCATTCGGAATCGGCTATGAAATTTATGTCCGGGTTTCCATCCTATATACCACGAGAGGCGACACATTTTCCACTTTATTCAAGGGCCACAACATACATCATTTTACAATTCATGCATTTTCTATCTATTCAAGGGCCACAACATGCTTCACTCCACAATAATCATGCAAATGAAACTCAATAAATAATAAAAATACAACTGAAAAACAGATGTGCAAGAATACCCTCAGGTCTAACCTTTTATGTCGACTTTCGGACTCGCGTTTCACGGTGATCGGAATGGGGAAAGCTCCATAACTTTTCTGGTTCACTAGTTTGCATTTTTCCTCTTGTATTCGCTGCTCAAGCTACTGTTTTTGCTTCGTTTCGCTGCTGCTTTGCTGCTGTATTTCTGATGTATGTTGGTCACTATTTTTGCTGTTTTAGGCTACTATTTTGGGTGTTTTTAAAGGCTTTAAGTGCAGTTTTTTAGTTATTATTTTGGGGATTAAAAGTGCAGTTTTTTAGTCACTGGTTTAGGTGATTTATGGGCTCTTTTTTTCGGTGATGTGTGTTGCTGTATAGGGGGCTGTTTCGGTGGTGTTTCAGGTTGTAATGTTTTCGGCAATGGAGGGGTTTATGGGGCTATGATTTTTGGCTAAGGGTGTAGGAGGAGAAGAGAAATATTTGCTTGCTGTATGTGTAAATCAAGAGGCTCTTTTTTTCTTCTTGTTGTATGCTTGTGAGTTAGAGTGAGGGGATAGTTGTGTCAATGAGCTTGGTTGTTTCTTGTGTGCATGAACTAGGAGAGGTGAGGGTTGAGAAGTGGTTTCTTTTATAGGCAAAGGGCTAGGGTTACTCCTTGCTTGACAAGGAAAGGGATTAGGCATTTAAGGGGGATTTGATTTAGTGTCAAACAAGGAAATCTTAAGATTGAGGGGGGACAAAATTAGTTCAATTTAGGAAGTCAATATATTTAATTTGTGTTGTTTAGGCATGATATTTGTTAAGTTAGGTGTAGGCACTGCATTTTTTCATGTGAGTCCCTATGATGAGTCTCATTTGGAGACACTACCTTTTTAGTCGAGGAAGTTGCGGGAAACGGTTGTCGGAAGGGAATCGATATTTCGTTAAAGTTTATTCGCTTTTTTAGCTCCAGGCTCACCCGTTGGACCTCCGTTTTAAAGCACCTTTAGCCTAAAAAACCCAAAACCATTCAACCTTGGCCCAAACCCACTCACCAAACCAACACAACACCTAGCCCACCACATTTGGCCCACACGCCCAAGGCCCTCAAAATACAACCCAATTAAATAAAATATTAATTAAATAATATACCAAATTAAATAAAATAATTAATTAAGTCATATACCAAATTAAATAAAATATTAAATCATATTCCAAATTAAATAAAACATTAAATAAAATCATGCCTAATTAAAATCAATCAACAAAATATTATTCCTAATTAAAAATATTGTATTCCTAACTTAACAAATATTATGCCTAAACAACACAAATTAAATATATCCCTACCTAAATTAAACTAAATCAAATCCAAATTAAAATCAAATTTTAATAAATCACTCACCAATTAAAGATAATTAACACCAAAAATAAATATCCTTGGCTAACTATTTAAATCAAATACCACACATCCCTTTATTATTTGATCCATTTCCTTTTTAAATCCATGCAAACCCTAATGCCTTCACACCTCTACCCTCTCACTATAAAAATAGCACAAAACCAACCTTATTCCTCCTCTCTCTCACGGCCAAAAAGAAGAACAAAACAAAAACCCTAAGGCTTCCCTGATTCAACATTCACGGCACCACTCTCCCTCATAAAAAAAAAAACCCTTAGACACGTCCAGACGCCCCTCACGTTACTGCCACATTCAAGCTTCTCACGCCAGCCCCCTAGCCACATAATCAACACGTCCAGACCCCCCTTCAATTGATTGACACTCACAGTGCACATAAGCCATATTCCCTCAATTCAAAGTCACCAAAACGCACACAGGCCAACAAACACATCATGTAGCCACTAAGAAACGCACATGCACTGCCCCTTTGATCATTAACCTAGGAACAATACTGCCTTCATCAAACCCCTCTCACTGCTTATTAACTCCCACATCGACAAAACACATATTGCTTCAAACCACTCACTGCCCCATAGTATATTCACGCATAAATAAACCCTTCACACGTCAGTCCCCTTGCTTCGCAGCTTCTGCCCACTCACCGATTAGCAGCCCCTTAACGCAAAGACCATCCCTAAATCCAGAACACCTTCAACCCATAAGCTATATACCCTCTCACGTACATAATAAACACCCCACGCACACACTTCCATAAGCTATCTGCCTTTTCCTTTCACGCAAGCAAACAACACCCCTCACAGCCCCTCTACTCGCACTAACCTCCATACAGTCCACAAAACTACCGAGAAAACCCCTCACTGCACTGCCCAGTTCTACCGCATAAATAAGTCTGAAAAATGCCAAGAAATTGTCCCAAATCTGTCCTGAAATAGTCCAGAATTCGCCCCCAAAACTGCACCAAAAATAGTCCCCAAAACCGTACAAAACAACCTCAAAACAGTCCCTTAACACACCTGAAGCAGTGACCAGAAAACAGCAGCAAAACGGAGTCAAAACAGTAGCTTGAGCAGCGAAACAGCGATGAAAGACGTAGATCGGTGAACCAGAAATGTTGCGGAGTGATAGCCCTTCCGACGGACTTGTAACGCGCTTCCGAAAGTCGACATAAAAGGTTAGACCTAATGGTATTTTTCACATCAATTTTCATTCATATTTTTATTTTTTACTGAGTTTCGTTTGCATGATTATTGTGGAGTGATGTATGTTGTGGCCCTTGAATAAAATGAAAAATATGTCGCCTCTCGCGGTATATAGGATGGAAACCCGGACATAAATTTCATAGCCGATTCCGAATGGACGGTAGTATGATCTGTACTCGGATCAACTCCATGTACCACTTGAGTAACGGTGCATATTTAGTTTTATGTTGTTTTGATGTGTTTATTATTCGTTATTTAATTTCTGCATGTTATTCGTTTGTGTAATGATGTGATCGAGCGCATGGGCTTAGTAAGTTGGATTAAAGGTCCCATATTTTGAGGGGTTAAAATCCTTTACCACGATGCTTTGCCTCGCCGGTTGATGTATATTCGGTTGAATGTAAGATGTGTTCAATCGGGTATACGAAGTCCGATATTGTTGTCTTTATTTTTTATATGTATTATGTTATTAGCGCATGGGCTTAGTAAGTTGGATTAAAGGTCCCCTATTTTGAGGGGTCGGGTATACGAAGTCTGATATCATTGTCTTTACTTTTTATATATGTATTGTGTTCATTGCGCATGGGCTTAGTAAGTGCGATTAAAGGTCCTCTATTTTGAGAGGTTAAAATCCTTTACCACGATGCTTTGCCGCGCTTTTAGCCCGCTATTATTTATTAGATTTCATCTATTCATTCGTTCATGTATGTGTCATGTTGTTTACTGCATTTTGGAGGTCGCTGCTGTGACCCCGTTCGAACGCGTTTCAGAACGCCACACAAACGCATGTTTTCTGTCTGGTCCCGTTCGAACGCGTTATCTAACGCTATACGAACGCGAACCTTCTGTTTACCATTCGAACACGTATACGAACGCCGCACGAACACCCATGGTAAATAGGTCCTTCTGCATCACACCATGACATGTCTATCTTAGCATATAGTTATCTCTTTTTACCTTATGCATTTGTATTACCTCTTTAGTTATCTATTTCTATTATGCGCTTAAGTGTCTTTTCTTAATATGCATGCTTGTAAGAATGTTATTTGTTTTCACTTCTGTGTGAAATTGTATGTTTTCCGTATGTCAATTTATCTTTATGCATGAATTCAGACAAAGATTATATGCAAATAGGTTGTATGCAAATATGAAAAATGTGTTATATGTAAACTTAGATATGAGCTTTATACATATGCATGCAAACTTAGGAGTAAATTATCCTTGGAAATATGTTGCTTAGGCTTGGTAAAATTATTGCACAAATCATTTTATTACAAGTGGCATAAGGGACCATTCCGAACCCAACAGTTTGAGGTCTTCCCTTGCGAGGGGTGAGTGCGGCATAAAATCTTTGTCCCGATTCACACCGGGTGGCGACTCCATATTCCCCGGTTTAGTCCCCCGCGGGCTACTCCGTACTCCCAACCGGGCCGCGAGCCCAGGACATCATGCGTCGCCCAGTTCCTGTGTCCCACAGTCTAGCGACTCTACTAGGGATAGAGAATCGGCCCCGAAAAAATGTCTTGTAATACTATGATTTGTGCTTTAATTAACCATGTCTACTGTGGGTTAAAAGAGGTTTAATCAAGGGCACTTTTTAAGGCTAGGTAATGGTTTGGTGTCTTCCTTCACTCACTACCTTTCTAGAAGGAAAAGCTGTGAAGGCACCTAGATAATCATCTACTCGTAGCCTACTGTGATGGACAAATTTGGAAGACTCGTTGTTTATTCCTGACACCACACCAGCGATAAGAGCCTAAGAGGCTTGGGTACTTAAGAGAGCCTCGCTCCACCCTCCATCTGGGGAATCTACAACGGAAGTCCATTTGACAGTCAGTCACACACCATAGCTCGTTTGCACGTACCTTAGTGTATAAAAAAGGTGCGCTCACTTGGTCGCTCGAACCCTTGAGTGGGGAGACCTAGTTGTGGGTAATCCTTCGTCAGCGAGAGCCTTTGTCCACACCCCCGTAAACCCACATGTGAACTGTAGTCATAGAACTAATAAGAATTATTTACTTGTGCTTCTGTTTAGGAACATGGTCGTTTGGATCCATTCGGACCTTTTGTCATGAGGTATGGGCTTGTTGGGCCATTTAAACTGGGACAAGAACATATCTTATGATGATTGGGCCAAAAGCTTCTAAAACGCCAATGGCCCATTATATGTTTGTGTTTAGGAACATTATCATTTGGATACGGTTGGAGTTCTTGCCATGAGATGTGAACTCGTTGGGCCATTTAAACTGGGACTCCAACAAAATTCGATTTCTCCGTTTGGACACACCGTCAAATTGACGTGTTCCGGGAGGAGTCATCATTGAAAGAATACTATACTCTTTCAAGTATATGAGAAACTTATTTCTTAAGTATTTTCATCATGGTCAAACCGTGATGTTTTAATACTTTAGCCGATCTGTTCGTCTATTCGTGTCGAAACTCTAAAAGTTTCTGATTTGTGTTCTTCAAAAGAAACACAACCATAACGCGATGCCACATCCGTAAAGGTCACGAAATATTCATATCCACCTTTAGCCTAGCTAGACATGGGCCACTTACGTCACTATGAACAAGGGCTAATAGATCGGTGGCACTTATACTTTTACCAAGTAAAGGTGTTTTAGGCACTTTGCCCATAAACTAGATTCGTAGACTTCATTTGAATGGAATCAAATCCATCCTAGTATCCACTCTTCAAAAGTGTGGATATACGAGTCTTGTTTGATTGTGTCCCAGACAACACTGCCACAAATAAGTCTCATATGATCAGATCAGTTTGAGCTATTTGTTTGTCATGTTATATGTTTGAGATTTTATTTATATTCAAAATATAAATAATGTTATTCACATCTAATGTGTTTATCTCAATATCATCTTTATAAATAAAACACTTTAGTGTTCTAGAATATAAAGGTGTACTCGCAACGAGTTATACTCGATATAGAGATAATGTTTCTAGTCAAACTAGTTACATTATAACATTTTCCTAATTTAAGTACACACTCGAAGGGTTGTTCCTAAACTTAGGTATCTGCGGTAAAACAGTGACTTTCGTCCCGTTTCCAATTCGCAGATTAATTCTCAATTGAAGTCAGTATCCTGCTCATAGCAGATTCTGCACATCAATGCATATTTATGTATCACACTTAGTATTTAAAATCCAATGTTAATACTAGTAGTGAATGTTGGAGTTCAATCAAGGTCCAAGGATCACAAACAATGCATAAAATCACATATGAACACATCAAAGGAGGTGGCGGAATCAACTCACATTGAATTCGGTTTTGATGGATGAAGAACAAAGGTGCGTTTTTGAGCTCCCTCCAAGCTCGGCAATGGCTTCCAAATGCAGTGGGCTGTGCGGTTTTGGGCGTGTAGATCTCCACCATTTTCGGCCATTGAAGACCACCATTGAAGCTCCAAGCTTCAAGCTTCCATGCTCAAAGATTTCGTTTCCCTATCACCTATATACAACTCAAGGTGTGCTAGCACTTCTGTTTTGCAACAAAAACATCTCCCAATTGCTTCTCTTTTGCGTCGGCAGTGACCAAAAATGGAGAAGAACAATTTTGGCTCAAAGCCGTGTGTAAGGGAGAAAAGAAAGATGAAGAGTTTTTGGCTCTTTTGTTTCTAAAACCGTGAAGACCAAAAGCAAAAGGAGAGTGTCACGTGAATGTCCAAAGAATAGCCAAAACGTGAACAATAATGACCAAAGTAAGTGAGTCACGTGAATGGCAAAAAGAATAGCCAAAACGTGAACAATGATAGGTCCAAGAGAGAGAATGATTTTTATATACATATATCTTTATTCCATTTACCAAGTAAATGAATAAAATATTATATACAAGTCCCATCAACTTTCAAACAATCACCTTTCTATATTCACATCATGTCACTTTAATAAAGTGACAACATGTCATATCACATCACTCAAAGTGATAATTGATTTGACGCATGATGTGACAAACGATTTGACGCTTGATGTAACTCGCGTGCCGCGTTCGAATTCGAAATGCGAACGCGCTCGCAATCACTCTCGGGCTCGGGTTCGCTAATTCCAAATTAACGAATTTTCCGTCGCGTCGTAATTAAATGATTACGCCTAGCGAATTCCTATTCACGTCGCTAACGAATTAATTCTAAATTAATTCGTTCGCCCGAATTAAAATCTAATTTTAATTCCGCGTCGAAATCCAATTTCTTATAATATATCGAATATATTATTTTATCGATTAATTCCAAATTAATCGTTCTCTCTCTTTTATTAATATTTTATCCCAGATAAAATATCTCCGCAATAATCCCAGATTAATTTTCTCTCTCATCGAATTAATCCCAGATTAATTAAAGTGCGAGTCATACGTCATCGGTGAATCTTCAGGAGCGACCCATGAGATCTCCGGATATGTTGGCAGTAAATACGATCGTCGTCGGACTGTCCGAACACGTAAGTAACCCCTCGTACTACGTTTATATCGATTTACAAGACAAGGTTGGCTTCTAGCAAAGCGCCATGCCTACCCAATTCTCCAGAAATATTCTTATTGGAATATATAGATCTGTATCAAGCGTAGTATACCGTAGTATTGTGTATATCGGCCCAGTATCGGATAATCACGTGCTAGGGCTGGGGCTGGATAAGTGTCTGCCCCGTCCGAAACACATGTCGGATGTCTGGTAACATAGTCTCTATAATCGGATATACATGACCTGGTCACAATATCCCGATTGGTTGCGCAACACTCAAGAGCACTAGTACCGTATCCTGCGTGACATCATCTCCAAATGACTGAAGTGACACTTCCATCTTGACATCACACCCAATACTCTATGACTCTCTGATAAACCCAGAAGGGTGTACACAGAACCGGTTAAAGCCCCCTACCACCAAGACCAAAGTTTATCGATTATCGTAAGTATTAGCGATGCAAGTCTCAGGTTAAGACTATACACACACCTACCTTGATTTCGGCCTCCCATAGACACGTAGTCATAATACCAATGGGATTCCGAGGGGTCTATCCAGAGCGAAGCTGTTTCCCGTACCATCGGTGAAACACGACCTCCTATCGCACTTGCATAAGTATCCAATACTTATATATATGAGAACTATGCCGTTGGCCCTCACAAACGCGCACAAGTGCAATACTAGCCTATTCCGCATTATCGATGTCCAGTCTCGATAATACTACGGCTAGGGATATTTAATGATTAAACCTTCGGGGACTGATACTGTCTCATATCATTCTCAGTCCAGTACTAATCATAGGACCCTCTCTTCATTTATATATCTATGGTGATCTAATCACAAATGATGAGAGTGCAATTTCCTTGTCACATAGTTAATTTGCTACAACAACACAATGATCTGTGCAAATAGTGACGCTATGGGTCATTTTGTCCAACAATCTCCCACTTGGCACATAGCCAGTCACTCAAGTGTCCCACACCTGAACTATGTACGGTTCGCTCAAATTGCTGAGGAAAGGTTTTCGTCAGCGGATTTGCTTAATTATCGTCTGACGCGATTTACAACGATCATCACATCGCCACGATGTATGATCCGAACGAATCAGATGATATAGAAGTATATCTCTGGATCGTCGATGAGACCTTTAATTCTTTAGCCTGTGCTGACGCCTAGCTCAGCTGCTAACAGAACTATATCTAATCTAATTAGATTTATTATCGATCCAAATGGCTTCTATTGCTGCCTCAGCTGCAGCAATAATCCGCATTTGTTGTTAATTCGGCAACAGTTATCTTGCTCGGAAGATTTCCAGCTTACTGTCCCAGTGTTCAATCTTTATAGTACCGCAGTATTTACCGGTTTGGAAACTTGCAGCAGTGATCCCAGTCACTTCAAGTTCTCCATCTCCATAGTTTAAGATAGCATCTTTAGTTCTCTGAGATACTAACAGATGTTCTTAATCTTCAATCCAGTGACTATCACTTGGATTGACCCGATTGTGACTCCATATGCCCGAAGCGTATGAGACACCAATACAGGTACATTTTAAATGTACAATTTCTCAGAGAGTGTTACCAACTCCAAATCTAGCCCAGTAGATCTTTATTCCTTGAATAAAAGGTTGTTACTCCCCAGAATTCTACGGAGAATTTCTATGAAAGCCAAGCTTTCACCGATTGTTTTATGGGAATTTCATTGTCAGTGCCCTCCCCACTAGCCTCCTTATATACACAAGAATTATTTCGTTTTGAGTCAAATCATAAACTATTATGATTATTTCAAAACGTCAGTTCCAAGAACCCTATGCTTGCTTCAATCCAAACATGGATTGAATAATCCGCAACCTTGTTTGTCGGTTATACAAAATCGTCAGAATGTTGTAACATTCTCCAAAAGGTTTCCTTTTCAGGAAAGCGATTTTGATTTATAACTGACATATTTCACAAATGAAATATACAGTTATCAACAAGATCTTCTTCAAAATGGATTTACCATGGCAACAGGTAAAAGGTTGAACCGTTATTAACACAATGTTGATAACGATACCTTCCGTCAAAAGCCCAGCTTTGTACGTTGGTACGTTGCCTACCATGTATGTCTTCCTTGAAGACGTTTAATGTACCATAGGCACAATGCCTCTTGGTACAACAACTAGTATCCAAAATAGTTTGTTAAACATGGAATCCATTTCTTTCGATTCATGGCACTTTTCCATAATAGGGAGTCGATACCTTGTATCACTACCTCATACATAATCAGTTGGTGTACTTAAAAGATTAAGATCTTTATGAGGTGAGATCAGAAACCCATACCCCGGTTTGTTTTCTGACTCTCTCTGATCTACGCGGTTTCTTGTGTATTTGAAGATTAATGGTACAGATTCATCATAGATGAATTGTTTTGTGTTCCATTAAGGACTTCGCGCTTTGAATAGTATTACTACTCTCGATTTTCATCGAGTATCACTATCCTCCCACTGACCACTGCATATCGGTATTCCTCTCAGGAAAACCGCATGGTGAGCAACAATTACATTGTTCTCATGTGGGATTTATAAGTACTATACTTATGGTTTCCTTAGGATAACCTATATTGGCACTAATCCAATTTGGGTTCTTAGTTTGGTATCATCCAAACTTTATGCCTGGCATGCCCAAATTATCAGGAATGAGAACCTCGTTTCTTTCCGTTCATATCTATATGATATCTGTCAAACAGATTAATATGGAACCTTATTCTAAATAAGTTTTGCACTGTTAATACATATCCTGTTGAAGGAAATGATAGCTCAGAGCGACTCGTGATAACCTTATCATGTCCAACAAAATTCGGTTTTAGTTCGGACACACCGTCTAACTGACGTGTCTAGTTAATTGTGTCCTAGACAACAATGCCATAAATAAGTCTCTATTGATCAAATCAATTTGAGCTATTTATTTGTCATTTATATGTTTGAGATTTTATTATATTCAAAATATAAATTCTGTTATTTACATCTAATGTATTTTATCTCAGTATCATCTTTATATAATAAAACACTTTAGTGTTTTGGATATAAAGGTTCACCCGCAGTAGGTTAAACACTGATAAAGAGATAATGTTCTAGTCAAACTAGTTACATTATAACAGTTCCTAATTAAGTACACACCCCAGGTTAGTTCCTAACTTAGGTATCTCACGATCGAACAGCGGACTTTCGTCCCGTTTCCGATTCGCAGAGGAATCTCAGCTTGAAGTCAGTATCCTGCTCAAAGCAGATTCTGAATATCAATACATACATTTTATGTACCACACTAAGTATTTAAAATCTAATTTCAATACTAGCTGTGAACATAACTAAGACAACATATTTAGAGTTAGAGCCTCGCCCTTTCTTTAATTCCTTCGTGTTTCCCTATCCAAATGTAGTCACTTTGGGATATGTCAATTATCCTTTTTCAATATTTCACAAACCTTTGGCCAAGCCTTGGTTTCGGAATATCGAAACGATGTGCACCTCGTGCAACATGCAATTGCAAACTTTGACTTTCTCCACTAGAATAGTCAATTAATTCTCCAAGAATTATTAATTGAATTTTAATACTTTTAAATCTAAAGATAGATTTATTATAAGTATATTCATTAAGCATAAAGTCATCATCACACTAAATCTTCCAAAGATTTTTATGCTCTACTATTTTGCTTAATTTTGGGCGTAACGTATAATAAGTTATTTTATCAAATAAAGTAACTATTTTATTTCCCAATTTGAAAATTAAATCATTAAAATATATTTTTTTTAATCCCAGATTATATTTTAAATATCCAATTTTTAATTTCTTATCTTGATTACAATAGTCCAACTATTTAATCAACGATTAGTGGTACTATATATATTATAATGATTATAATAGTCCAACTATATAATCAAATATAATCCAAATTAATTAACCTCAATTACATTGATTACTATAATCCAATTATAAAATCAACTGTAAACTGAATTAATTAATTCAAATATATTGATTAATATAATCCAATTATATATAATCAAGTATAATACAGTCCAACTGTTTAATCAAAACAACAATTTAAATATTAGTCTAACTAACATTTAATCTAATGACGAAATAAAATAAAATGAGCGTGTTTAGCGAGTATTCGAACGAATGTTGCAAATTCAATACTTGCCTCCCACTATTTTTCGTCGAGTCTCTAACCCTCTGTCGAGTACTCGGGAAACCGTGTTTCCTAGTGGGCTAGGATCCCGTTAAATATCACACAATCTTGACTTTGGCCAACAAATTGTATGATAATTAACTAGGTAGATCTCGAAGATCAATTGGATCTTATCCAACTCCTAGATCCCGTAGGTGGACATCCAAGTCCAAAACATATATCTTATATATGCCTATACATCGAATGTATACCCTAACCTATTTCCTTGAATCAACTAGGCTTTGGCTTTGGCACAACAACCTAATGATCCCCGTCAAGGCGGACCCATTGACATGGAAGCTTCGTAATCAATGTCAATGGACAAGAAGTGGTCTTGACTTTGGCCAACAAACCACAACTTGGACACGACACCGATATGGAACAAAGCCTCGTGATTAAAACACATCTTTGATGGACAAGGGCTTGACTTTGGCCAACAACCCCTGCCATCTCGGATTTGAGTAAGAATCACTCAATGGAAGGAAAAACGCATGATATTTAACGAGGGTTTTTCGCGTGCAAATTGGCTACCAATTTAATTACTTTGTTAAGGTCTCATCATCATACACCCTTAAGCATGCATTCTAAACACATAATAAAGCGAGTATGAAATAAAATATAATGATATGTCGGATGGATATTTTACATGATCCTAGATCAAATCTCTCACTTTCTCTCTCCCGCTAGCACTTGTATTACTTCTACCCCTTTACACTACACTTCTAAAGAAACCTCTTACATGGAGGGGAATTGGTGAGAAGAGAATACAAAGAAATAGGAGATAAGGCTGGACACGCAGTCCAATTAATAAATCAAATTTATTACAATTTCCAAAATCGCCAACCCGACTAATATCCATCGATATACATTATTCAAACATCACAACCATGTATTCATACAAGCATGTTATCAATCAATCAATCAAATTAATTAATCTTGATTATTAGTGATCATCCAATTTCAACAAAGATTTGATTTTTGTTCGAGTCAAACTCGTTTTGCGAACACGTACTCAAGTACAATTCTATGAATTAAATTAAATAACATAATTAAATCCAATTTAATACGTATTTAATTCTAATTCATTATTTAATTCTAAATTAAATATTACACTTTTATTAATGAACCTTTACGACTTAAATTCAAATTTAATCGCAACGGGTCTCAAAGCCCGATTAACATCTATGTTTTATTTAATTAAAGTCAATGGGCTTTTAATTAATTTCTACAGGCGTGGACTTTGGTCCAACTCGGGTCAAACGAAAAACCAAAATCCAATCCAATTCATGAAATTGACCACACACAATCTCAATTAAAACATGTTCTAAGCATACTTAACATCCAATGCAATTAAAACATGCTTAAACACTTTTTTTACCCATTAAAGTTTCATGTTCAAACTAAGATTGGGGAAAATTGATCTAATCCAATTTTCTTGAAATTGATCATGCACACCTTCAATTCAACCTCATTCAAGCATAATGCATCAAACAATTCAACCAAATCATGCCTAAATCGAGTTTACCCCAAATTAAAGTTTCTACCAAAAATTTGCAAATTGGGGAAAATCAATCCAATGATTCTTTGTCAAATTGATTACATATATCTCAAATTAGATCATATATAAGCATTATTGATCAATCAATTTGTCACAATCAAGCTAAAATCAAAAAGCCCCAAATTACTCAAGAACCCTAATTTCGGTTTTATGCATCAATGGCTCTGATACCAATGTTGGAGTTCAATCAAGGTCCAAGGATCACAAAAACATGCATATAAAATCACCATGAACACATCAAGGAGGGTGGCGGAATCAACTCACATTGAATTCGGTTGATGGATGAAGAACAAAGGTGCGTTTTTGAGCTCCCTCCAAGCTCGGCAATGGCTTCCAATGCAGTGGGCCGGTGTGCGGTTTTGGGCGTGTTAGATCTCCACCATTTTCGGCCATTGAAGACCACCATTGAAGCTCCAAGCTTCAAGCTTCCATGCTCAAAGATTTCGTTCCCTATCACCTATATACAACTCAAGGTGTGCTAGCACTTCTGTTTTGCAACAAAAACATTCCCCAATTGCTTCTCTTTTGCGTCGGCAGTGACAAAAATGGAGAAGAACAATTTGGTCAAAGCCGTGTGTAAGGAGAGAAAAGAAAGATGAAGAGTTTTTGGCTCTTTTGTTTCTAAAACCGTGAAGACCAAAAGCAAAAGGAGAGTGTCACGTGAATGTCCAAAGAATAGCCAAAAAACGTGAACATAATGACCAAAGTAAGTGAGTCACGTGAATGGCAAAAAGAATAGCCAAAAAACGTGAACAATGATAGGTCCAAGAGAGAGAGAATGATTTTTATATACATATATCTTTATTCCATTTACCAAGTAAATGAATAAAATAATATATACAAGTCCCATCAACTTTCAAACAATCACTTTCTATATTCACATCATGTCACTTTAATAAAGTGACAACATGTCATATCACATCACTCAAAGTGATAATTGATTTGACGCATGATGTGACAAACGATTTGACGCTTGATGTAACTCGCGTGCCGCGTTCGAATTCGAAATGCGAACGCGCTCGCAATCACTCTCGGGCTCGGGTTCGCTAATTCCAAATTAACGAATTTTCCGTCGCGTCGTAATTAAATGATTACGCCTAGCGAATTCACTATTCACGTCGCTAACGAATTAATTCTAAATTAATTCGTTCGCCCGAATTAAAATCTAATTTTAATTCCGCGTCGAAATCCAATTCTTATAATATATCGAATATATTCTTTTTTATCGATTAATTCCAAATTAATCGTTCTCTCTCTTTTATTAATATTTTATCCAGATAAAATATCTCCGCAATTATCCCAGATTAATTTTCTCTCTCATCGAATTAATCCCAGATTAATTAAAGTGCGAGTCTACGTCATCGGTGAATCTTCAGGAAGCGACCCATGAGATCTCCGGATATGTTGGCAGTAAATACGATCGTCGGACTGTCCGAACACGTAAGTACCTCGTACTACGTTTATATCGATTTACAAGACAAGGTTGGCTTAGCAAAGCGCCATGCCTACCCAATTCTCCAGAAATATTCTTATTGGAATATATAGATCTGTATCAACGCGTAGTATACCGTAGTATTGTGTATATCGGCCCAGTATCGGATAATCACGTGCTAGGGCTGGGGCTGGATAAGTGTCTGCCCCGTCCGAAAACACATGTCGGATGTCTGGTAACATAGTCTCTATAATCGGATATACATGACCTGGTCACAATATCCCGATTGGTTGCGCAACACTCAAGAGCACTAGTACCGTATCCTGCGTGACATCATCTCCAAATGACTGAAGTGACACTTCCATTGACATCACACCCAATACTCTACGACTCTCTGATAAACCCAGAAGTGGTGTACACAGAACCGGTTTAAAGCCCCCTACCACAAGACCAAAGTTTATCGATTATCGTAAGTATTAGCGATGCAAGTCTCAGGTTAAGACTATACACACCTACTTGATTTCGGCCTCCCATAGACACGTAGTCATAATACCAATGGGATTCCGAGGGGTCTATCCAGAGCGAAGCTGTTCCCGTACCATCGTGTGAAACACGACCTCCTATCGCACTTGCATAAGTATCCAATATATATATATGAGAACTATGTCGTTGTGCCCTCACAAACGCGCACAAGTGCAATACTAGCCTATTCCGCATTATCGATGTCCAGTCTCGATAATACTACGGCTAGGGATATTTAATGATTAAACCTTCGGGGACTGATACTGTCTCATATCATTCTCAGTCCAGGTACTAATCATAGGGACCTCTCTTCATTTATATATCTATGGTGATCTAATCACAAATGATGAGAGTGCAATTTCCTTGTCACATAGTTAATTTGCTACAACAACACAATGATCTGTGCAAATAGTGACGCTATGGGTCATTTTGTCCAACAGTGAACATATTTATGAAAACCATATTGAAGTCAAAGCTTGCTCGTCTTCAATTCCTTCATGTTTGCTTTGTCCATACGGCAGTCACGCTTCAGTGATCCCATTTGCAACAATTTAAGCAGACATCTTTGGATATGTCCTTTGTCTTCCTAGAAGACAGTAATGATTTTGCCTTTGCCCTTTTCTATATCCGGAAGCCTTTGGCCAAGCCTTGGGTTTTAGAATATCGAAGTAAGGTGCGCCTTGCGCTACTTGCCTTATTGCAAACTTTGGCTTTATCTCCTTGAGAATAGCCATAACTCTCCAAGAGTTATTAATTGCAATTTAATACTTCTAAGATCTAAGAATAGATTTATGAAGATCCTTCAATTTCTTCATCATACTTTAAGGATCTAATCCTTAGTTCTGATTAGGAAATTAAGGAGTCTTATGGCAAGCATAATGGATTAAACATTAAAGTTATCATCACATGAATCTTCCAAAGAACATGCTCTACTATTTGCTTAACTACGGGCTTAGGCCTAAGATGTTATTTTATCAAATAAAGTAACTTCTTAGTTTCAGGTATCCTGAAATTATTCCCAATTTGAAAATTAAAGTCGTCTAAAAGATTTTCCTTAGGATAAGTTTTAAACACTAATCTTTCAATTTAATCTTGATTATAATAGTCCAACTATTTAATCAACGATTTCAGGTACAATAATGTAATGATTACTATAGTCTAACTATATAACTTATTACAATTTTATTGGTTAAAATCAAATATATATGATTACTACAATCCAATTATATAATCATTATAAATGATCGGTAAAATTCAAATATATTGATTACTTAATCCAATTATATAATCAACTATAAATGAAGGGTAAAATTCAAATATATTGATTACTATAATCCAATTATATAATCAACTATAAATGAACGGGTTTGAATACAATCCAACTGTTTAATTAAAACAACAATACATATTAGTCCAACTAATATATATAATTTATTTGACGAATGATATTTGATTGAGCGCGTATGGCAAGTAACTAAACGAATATTGCAAATCTAATACTTGCCTCCCACTATTTTTCTGCGAGCCTCTAACCCTCTGTCGAGTACTCGGGAAACCATGTTTTCCTAGTGGGCTAGGATCCCGTTAAATAACACACAATCTTGACTTTGGCCAACAAATTGTATGATACTTAACTAGGTAGATCTCTAAGATCAATTGGATCTCATCCAATTCCTAGATCCAGTAGGTGGACATCCAAGTCCGAAACATATATCTTATTTATGCCAATATATCAAATATATTACCTAACCTTTTTCCTCTGAATCAACTAAGCCTTTGCTTTGTCACAACAAACTTAATGATCCCAGTTAAGCGGAACCCATTGACATGGAAAGCTTCGTAATCAATGTCGATGGACAAGAAGTGATCTTGACTTTGGCCAACAAATCACGACTTGGACAAGACACCGATATGGAACAAAACTCTTATGATTCAAACACATCCGCAATTGAAAAAGGTCTTGACTTTGGCCAACAAACCAATGTCAACTTTGGATCTTGAGTAAGAATCACTCAACGGAAGGAAAAACGCTTAATATGTTTTGAGGGGTTTTCGTGTGCAAATTGGCAACCAATTTATTATCTTTGTTAAGGTCTCATCATCAACACCCTTAAACATGCATTCTAAATACATAATAAAGCGCGTATAAATAAATAAATTATAATGATATACGGATGGATATGTCACAATTGTTCCTAGAACAAATCACTCCCTTTCCTCTCCCCGCTAGAACTATTCTAACTTCTACCCAATACAAAATACAATAAAGAAACATCATTTACATTGAGGAAAGGTAGCAGAGAGAGAGAAATACAATGAGAAAGGAGATAAAAGGCTGGACACGCAGGTCCAATTTAAATAAATTCTAAATTTATTACAATTTCCAAAAATGCTATCGCCCTTATAATATCCATCCGATATACATTATTCATACAACACATTCATGTATTCATACAAATCATGTTATTCAATCAATCTAATCCATTAATTAATCTTTGAATTAATGACCATCCAATGTTCAAACAACGATTTGATTTGCATGAGTCAAAACTCGTTTAAGAATAAATACTCAAAGTAAGTATTCTTGAATTATATTGAACTACAACTTTAAATCCAATTTATTGTATTCAATACTAATTACAATTTAATTCCAAATTAAATATATACACATACTTATAAGCCTTAAAGACTTGGATTCCAAATCCAATCTTAATGGGTCTCAAAGGCTAATAACATCCAATGTCATTTTAATTAAAGTCCAATGGGCTTTTAATTAATTCTTAAGGCATGGGCTTTGGCCATAATGGATCAAACCAAAATGCCAAGGCCCAATAGGAATCACCCATATTGCCTACAAATTAATTTAGGCCCAATTAAATTCTTTAAAGGGTCAAGTGATATATTTGTACTTTATAGAATTGATTTTGGGCCCAATTGGATCCAATCCTAAAGTCCAAAACCAAACTTAGTCAAACCAAGCCCATTAAGCCCAAATACACACTTTTAGCCCAATTCTTAATTAAAGGCTTATTAACCTAATTATAATAGTTCAAATATCACAATTACTTTAATTAAAGTGTATTAGCCATGATTAATTAATTAAACTCAATATTTCCAAAATACCAATTAACTTAATTAATCATGCTTAATCCATCAATTCATGCTCAACACAAATTGAAGCCAAAAATCATCATTCATGCTCAACACAAATTGAAGCTAAAACACATCATTTCATGCCCAACATGCTCTTTGATTTAACATAAACATTATTGACTTTGATTCTAATCCAATCAAACCAACAATCAACATTTAAACATGCATTTAAACACATCATTTTATGTTACAAAAAAAAAATAAAACAGCAGTCCACTGTCTTCACAGTTCGGCCATGATAAGGGAATTAAAAAATTTGATCCAATCAATTTTCTCAAATCTAATCATGCAAAACTCTAAGTTAACATAATCTAAGCATGCTCAAAGCATCAATTTAAGGAAGAAATCATGCTCAAAACACAAAAGCCCCAAATTTTAGTCTCATGAACCCTTAAAATTTTCATGCTTAAAATTGGCTCTTGATACCATTGTTAGTGTTCCTAGAACATGCCAATGATCTAATAAGCAAGAAAAGTTGTTCATAAATTCATTATAAGTTGCGAAATTACTTACATTGAATGGATTTGAGCTTTTAAAATTTTGAGAAGAAGATCTCCAAGATCCTTCATTGTTGATTCCAAGCTTTGAGTTGGTTTCCAAGATCCTTCCTTTGAGTGATGATTCCAACCCTTGAGTTAGTTCCCTATCACCTTAGTTGATTCCATGAAGTGCTAGCTTTGTTGATTTTGCAACAAAATCAAAGAGAGGTAGGCTCCATGTTCACGCCCATTCTAGGGTTTTTGAGTGTCTTTGTGTTTTGTGCCAAGTGTTGGAAGTGAAGAGAGAGAGTAGGCTTTTGGTTTTGTTAAAGGGTTTTACCCTTTTACCCAAAACCATGTAGTTGGGGTTTTGGTTTCACCTAAACCAAGTGGTTGGAAAGTAAGTGGTTTTGGCATAAATGCCAACCACTTTCCACCACCACTTCAATGTGTGACATGTGTGAAGTGGGCCCCACCATTTTGAATTAAAAATTCAAAATGTCTCTACGAACATTTGCCGCGGCTCGGATCCGTTTAATCCGATTAAACGAACTTTCGTCGTTAAATAATTAAATCTAATTAATTAAATAACGATGCCTCGCAAATATATTACGAACGTCGTTTATGAATTAATCTAAATTAATTCGTTCGTTCGTATTAAAGTCCATCTTTAATTTCGTAATGAATCCAATTCATATTAATATATCCGATATATTAATTTTAGTCCATACGAATAAATTAAATAGAAAAATCAAATTTAACCATTAAATTTATTCTACCGATTAATTCCAAATTAATCGCGTTCTCTCTCTTCTGAACACATTTAATCCCAGATTAAATAATACCTCAATTAATCCTAGATTACTTTTCTCTCTCTTAATTAATCCCAGATTAATTCTAATTAAATCAACTATCATCGGTGAATATTTGGTAAGCGACCCAAGAGATCCTTGGATATGTTGGCAGTAAATACGGTCATCGGATTATCCGAATACGTGCGTACCTCGTACCTTGTTCTTACCGATTTACAAGACATGGTTGGCTTCTAGCAAAGCACCGTGCCTACCCAATTCTCTAGAAATATTCTTACTGGAATAAATAATCTATGTCAGGCCTAGTATACGTAGTATTGCGTATTGCGATCCAGTATCGAATGTCACGTGCTAGGCCTGGGGCTGGAATGTGTCTGCCCCGTACGAAGCACATGTCGGATGTCTGGTAACTAGTCTCTATAATCGGATGAACACGACCTAGTCATATCATCCCGATGACTATAGTACTTAAGAGCACTAGTTCCGTATCATACGTGACATCATCTCCACTATGACTGGAGTGATACTTCTGTCTTGACATCACACTCAATACACTACGATTCTCAATATACCCAGCAGAGGCGTACACAAAACCGGTTAAAGCCCTTCACGACCAAAACTAAAGCATACCGATTGTCGCAAGTATTAGCGGTGCAAGTCTCAGGTTAAGACCAAATACACCTACCCTGATTTCGGACTTCCATAGACACATAGTCATACTACTAATGGAATTCCGAGGGGTCTATCCAGAGCGAAGCTGTTTCCGCACCATCGGTAAACACAACCTCCTATCACACTTGCATAAGTATCCAATACTTAAATATATGAGAACTATGAAGTTGTGCTCCCACAACGCGCACAAGTGCAATACTAGTCTATTCCGCATTATCGATGTCCAGTCTCGATAATACTACGATTAGGGATTTAATGATTAATCCTTCGAGGACTGATACTGTCTCATATCATCTCAATCCAGGAACTAATCATAGGGACCTCCTATCATTTATACATCTAGGTGATCTAATCACAAATGATAAGAGCGCAATCTCCTTGTCACATAGTTAATTTGTACAACAACACCATGATCTATACAAATAGTGACGCTATGGGTCATAACTGTCCAACAAAGAGGAAGCGGCAGAGATGAGCCAATCAAAATCAACATCAGCGCAGTTTCAGATTTGGGGATGAGTCCCAGGGTCGAGCCCCACGTCAGTATCAGTTTCGGGGATGAGTCCCAGGGTTGAGGCCTACATCAGCATCAGTTTTGGGGATGAGTCACAGGGTTGTAACCCATATCACCCGCAGTATCAGGGATGCGTCCCAAGGTCGTGACCCACATTGGCAATGTTATCGGGATGCGTCCTAGGGTCGAGGCCCCCGTTGTCGGTTGCAGTTATTGGGATGCATTCCAGGGTCGTTGGCCCCCTGCATCGTTAGTTTTGGGATGCGTCCCAGGGTCGAGGCCCAAATTTTGTCAGCGGTATTGGGATGCGTCCTAGGGTCGAGACCCCCGTTGTCGGTTGCAGTTATTGGGATGCATCCCAGGGTCGTTGGCCCCCTGCATCGTTAGTTTTGGGATGCGTCCCAAGGTCGAGGCCCATATTTTTTCAGCGGTATTGGGGTGCGTCTGGGTCGAGGCGCCCGTTGTCGGTTGCAGCTATTGGGATGCGTCCCAGGATCGAGGTCCACTGCAGCATCAACTCAGTTCGAGGTAGCTGGCGAGCCAGGTAATTGAAAATGCATTGCATACTTTGATAGGATTGTTCAAAGTCACACACTGCACAAGTCACATCAAGTGGGGGCGACTGTAGGCACTGCATTTTTGCATGTGAGTCCCTATGATGAGTCTCATTTGGAGACACTACCTTTTAAGTCACGGAAGTCGCGGCAAACGGACGTCAGAAGGGGAAATTAAGAATAGGTATGTCATCAGATTCATTTCACAAGTTCACTATTTTCGTTCGTGCTGCGTTCGTTACTTTGTTCGAACGTCAGGCAGATTGCGGGTGTTCGTGTAGCGTTTGAAGAGGCGTTCAAACGGCGTCGGTATTTCTGGTTTTGCTGCTAGCCTTACACCCAAGCCCAATTAGCCCACCAAAGCCCATAAAACACATATTTAACACATGGTGAAATTAAATAAAATCTAAAAAAACATATACCAAATTAAAATAAATATCAAATAAAATCATGCCTAATTAAAATCAATCAACAAATTAATTCCCAATCAAGAATATTTTTATTCCTAATTAAAAATATTGTATTCCTAACTTAACAAATATCATGCCTAAACAACACAAATTAAATATATTGACTTCATAAATTGAACTAATTTTGTCCCCCCTCAATCTTAAGATTTCCTTGTTTGACACTAAATCAAATCCCCCTTAAATGCCAAATCCTTTTCCTTGTCAATCAAGGAGTAACCCTAGCCCTTTGCCTATAAAAGAAACCACTTCTCAACCATCACCTCTCATAGTTCATACATACAAGAAACAACCAAGCTCATTGACACAACTCTTCCCTCACTCTAACTCACACGCATACAGGAAGAAGAAAAAAAGAGCCTCTTGATTTACACATACAGCAAGCAAATAAAATAAATTACAATAAAATAATTGCGGTAACCTGATTAAGTAATTGCGGTAAAGTAAAAGATGAAAAGTAAATTACAATAAAATAAAATGCTAAGGTAAAATGATCAACTTTTACTATTTACTATTTACATATCTCCCTTAATATAATATATTAACTTGTGATTATTTTACCAATCGTCCATATAGGCGGTAACCTGATTAATCAAATTAAGTCCAACCAGCCATAAAGGCGGAACCAAAATAAACATGCCATATAGGTGGTAAGAAAATTTAATTACCAATCGACCAATCTGGCGGTATCCTTTTTAAGTCAGGTTTAAACCAGATTAAAATGAATTACCAACCGACCAATATAGCGGTATCCTCATTAAGTCAATATTTTAAATAGTGAATATATTATATTTAAGGGAGATTAATCTAAATAGAAATAGTAAAAGAATTACCTTTCACCCTAGCAGGGGGAAGTTACCTCCTCATGGTGAATAGTAAAAACTGTAAAAAGTAACGAAAGTAAATTACTATTATTACAGAACATAATTAAAATTAATTACAAAAACTAAAATTAAAAGAAACTAGATAGAAAACTCCTTATTTACATCAGAGAAATTAGAGAGGAAGGCACATCTGAAACTGAAACCTCGAGCTCAATTTATAGGCGCATATAGGCTCTGGGCGTCGCGACGCCAAAGGTTATAGCGTCGCGACACCGGTCTCTTTTGGCGTGGCATGCTGAGGGCTTGACACGTAGCGATTCTAGATAAGGATATAAGGCGACACGTGGCAAGGTGGTTGGAGCTCAATTATTATGACACGTGGAGACTTCTGATTGGCTGATTTCAGACTCTTATCTGCCACGTGTCATTAGGATAATTGAGTCAATAATTGGTGCTGACGTGGTGACACGTGGCGCTGACATGGCACTGATGTGATGACACGTGGCGAAATGGACTGTCGGTACCATATAATGATGACACGTGGCACATAACACATTAGCAGATCGGCTGTGATGGTGACACGTGGCACGGCGCACGTTAGCAAAGTCAAATTTTCTCAGATTCTGACTTGTGGACCCGGCGCACGTTAGCCCTGTTTGGCGCATGTTAGGCGTCACGGTGCCAAAGGCTTGCGCGTCGCGACGCGTCAAAATTACCAAAATGTTCGTTTTCCAATTTTCACTGTTTTGGTCCCAAATCACCTCTAGAGAGTCCTAGAACTTTATTTATCTACAAAATAACACAAAAACATCAAAATATTCACAAAACTCAAGAAACTATACAAAATATTAGGTTAAATGAGTGGGAAATAGTGATATAATTACCACTCATCACACCCCCAAACCTAACATTTTGCTAGTCCTCGAGCAAAACATAGAATAAAATAACATAAACATCTTTAAAATAATTTAACTAAGCCACTTTCGTAGGGATCACGGTTGCATTTAGCGTATGCAACAAGCCTTTAAACCCCTAGGTGTCCCTAGTGGACGAGTTGTAGTCTCGTGAGGGTTTACAGCAATGATACCCACAAACATTTTACAAAAGTAAAAAGGTAGTAAAAACTAATTCACACAAAAGCAAAAAAAAAAAAGACAAGTGAAAAGAGAATAAAGAAGTTAGTGACTAATCAGGTGAAACTTCTACTCCAAGTTACTAGTTGTTTTCTTTCTTTCTAAATTACTGAATAAGTAAATTCTCCGATTATATTTACCATTCTCCATATACACAGCCAACAAAATATTAATCAACTCATTTTTTTCCCACAACAGTCATAAGTGCAGTTGATAAGAGAGTAATATTTTTGTCCTAAAGTTTTATCAGAATTCACACCTTTTTGTAGCAATTGAATAATTTTTCTGATTTTTTTTATTTATTTATATACAATATCTTCCTTCTATGTAGCGAGTGTTGGGTCGGTGGCTCCCAAACCAGTTGGCTTTAGGGCATCAAGTGTTAAGACACCCCTACGGACTTAATTACTCGGACTTCAGATATATATATATATATATATATATATATATATATATATATATATATATATATATATAATATATTATTTGTTTTTGCAACATCCTTGATCCATGTAGCGAGCTTTGAGCCAGTGACTCCCAAACCATTGGCTTTAGGGCACTAGGTTTAAAACACCCTTACAGACTTAATAACTCGGATCTAATATGTTTTTTTTTACTCCATCCAATTTTTGAGATGCTTCCTCCAATTAAACTAGAGCACCGAATATTACAAACTTTTCAATTTTAGCTCATGTCCGTATGTTACAATGCATGTTGATAATATCTGCTAATTGAGCATATGAAGATCCATTTTAGTCAGTTTTATGGAGAATTTACAAATTAAATAATTTAAAATGAAATAAAAAAAAACTCACTTGTTTCAAAAATGGTTTGAGATATGTCTCTGGAGTGGAAATTCCTTACACATCTATCTCTTACCAATTTCACATTTTTAGTCAAAATAAAAACACAAAATATTTTTGTAATTTTTGAAAATTTTTCATTTTTTTCGAAAAATTATGGACTAAAAATAAGAACAATACACAAACTAAAAACAAGGTAATGATCAACTAATTCACTCCCCCAAACCTAAATGAGACATTGTCCCTAATGTCTTAAACAGTAGAAGAAGAGTTTAGAAGATAATACCTGGTTAGCTGAAATCTACAGGAATTAAAGGTTAAGATCCAGATTAATCCGACGCCTCTTACCATGATCGTCCTCAAACCAATTTATCTTTGAAAGGATAAGTTCAACTTGTGGTTCATAGGCTAAGATTTGGTCAATTAGATCTGGAGCAGTTCTGGCAGTAAATAGGAGTTCTTTCATAGGTTTTGACACGAACCCATTTCTCCGAGCATCATCAAAAAACACACAAAGAAAATCATAAAATCCTTCAATGTTGTACAGTCCCAACGGTTTCTGGTGTATTTTCAGGTTCACCCAAGATAACACTGTAAAACTTTCCTCCAATGTACCCAAGCCCCCTGGAAAAGCAATAAAAGCATCAACACGATTAATCATTTCTACCAGTCATTCAGACATACCTGGCACGATCAGTTCATCTCCGTTTGATGGTCTAATAAGATTTGCCTCCGCCAAGGGTTTTGGGGTGATTCCCAAAACGTGACTGCCTCATTCCTGTACAGCTTTTGAAACGATCCCCATTAGCCCAAGATTGCCTCCGCCATATACTAAGTGCATATTCCTTGCAGCTAAGACTCGACCCAATTCATGTGCTGCTTCTACATATTTTGGCTTAACACCAACACTAGTACCGCAAAACACACAGATGTTTTCAACTCGTCTTCTTGAAGTGGCTTCCATGTTTTACTCTAGATGTCTTCAAAAGTGCAATGATGAGTTTAATTTATAACACCTGAAAATGGTGAGTAAAATAATAGCACTAGTACCTGCCAAATGACAATTATTAGTTAATAGTAAAATAAATCGTGATAGTCAAAAAGGTCTGGATCATGTCGGAGAAAATAAAAGAAAACAACAAAACAAATTACAATTATTAGGAAAAGACAAATATATATAATATTTACAAGAAAAGTAGCGTCTTGATTGACGTCTATGCGTCAGGGACAAGCTTCCCATCCAATTTTCTTATAAATTGGCAAACAGGGTCTTTTTGAGTCAGATTCCCGAGACTTAACTGTTGTCTTTCTTTTTGAAATTGTGTATGTAATTTGCGAATGGCCATGTGAACATATCCATTGGGATGTATCTCAAGAGTCGAAGATATATCATCTAAAGACTCCTTACTCAAGCCATCCCTAATGAATTTAATTTTATGTTCGCGATTATCAGACACCATTTCTAAAGAACGACAACGAGTATTGCAATTCCAACGTGCACATTTGTAACAACACGCAATTGCTTCGCTCTACGTTTCTTTGCATAGGTGCTTCTTCCAAAACCAGGTAGATGTGAAATAAAAGATTCAGAAGACTCACCTGCCAATCGGACCCGTGCTTCAATTACCCAACAAATATCTTCAGGAACACCATGGATCGTTAGTAGTCTCATCCGTTCCAAGCGAGCTTTGTAGACTTTCATCAGAGAGTTTTCTGGGGTAGAAGGAAATTTCTTGTGAAGTTTTGCGAGAACTTCTTCCATCCTGAAATGACTTTACCTGTAAAAATTAAACACACAAAAATAAAACACACCAGATCACAATATATACACAAATTGCATGGGTTGCCTCCATGCGAGCGCTAAGTTTAACGTCGACAGCTAGACGTGACTTCTCGAACATTATGCTGGATCTGAAAGTGTGACACTTTCTTTTTGTCGCTCAAATGATTCTCCCCAGTAGTGCTTAACACACTTGTTTTTAACCTTGAAAGTTTTGTTGGAGTCAGGATCATGTATCTCAACGGCTCTATCTGGTAAAACTTAAGTGATCACAAATGGACCTGACCACCGTGATTTTGGCTTCCATGGGAAGAATTTCACCCTTGATTTGTTTAACAATACCTTCTGCCATGGTTCTAGTTGTATGCACACTAACTTCTCATCATGTCTCTTCTTTGCATTTTCTTTGTACAATTTGGCATCCTCAAAAGGCTGATTGTGAAATTCCTCCAATTCGTTGAGCTGGTGGAAATTTTTCTCTTCTGTTGCTTGTAGTGAAAGAATTGGCTTTTTCAGTGCAAAAGACGCTTTATCTTCAGTCTCCACAGGTAATTGACATGTTTTAATTTTGGCTATAGAACTTTGCATTGCATTGGAGTTCTCAATGGTACTGTGTATCACATCAAGTCTGAAACATTCCTCTTTATTTTCATCATCTGGGAAATTCATGGCCTTGAAAACATTGAATGTTACCTCTTGGTCCTGTACCCTCAAGGTTAATTCTCCTTTTTGTACATCAATAATGGTTCGACCTGTAGCGAAGAATGGTCTCCGAGGATGATTGGCACATCTGCGTCTTCCTCCATATCAAGGACAATAAAATATGCTGGGAAAATGAATTTGTCAACCTTGACCAGTACATCCTCAACTACGCCTCTTGGAAATACGAGCGTTCTATCAGCAAGTTGTAGAGAGACTGAAGTAGGCATTGTTTCTCCAATATGCAGTTTTCTGAAAATAGAAAAAGGCATCAAATTAACACTAGCACCTAAATCACATAAAGCCTTACCAAAGTCATGTTCTCATATGGTGCAAGGAATAGTGAAACTGCCAGGATCTTTCAACTTCGAGGGAAGTTTCCTCTGAATGATGGCGCTGCATTCTTCTGTCAATGCTACTTTCTCGTTGTCTCCCAATCTCTGTTTTCATTAAAGAATGTCTTTCATGAATTTTACATAGCTGGGCATTTGTTCCAAGGCTTCTGCAAATGGAATGTTGATGTGCAGCTTTTTGAACACCTCCAGGAAACGAGCAAACTGCTTGTCCAGATTGTTTTTCTGAAGACGCTGAGGAAAAGTTGGAGGTTGAGTGATCTGTTCTTTTTCCTTTGCTCATTTTTCCTCCATCTGTTGCTTTGTTTCTTTTGGAACTTCCTCAGCAGTTGTTTTGGCTCCAACATCTTTGTTGATTTCAGTACCATTTTTTAACATGATGGCATGACACTTCTCATTTCCCAGGTTCCTTAGATTTGGCTCAGTATTGCTGGGAAGGTTTCCTGACGGTCTGTAACTTTGAGCATTGGCCAGTTGTCCAATTTGATTCTCCAGTGCTTTGATGGAAGCTGATTGGCTCTGAAAGATAGCATTATATGCTGCTTGTTGCTTTTTGAACATCTCTACAATCCATTTTTTCATTTCTGGTTCTTTTTCATGTTCCTGGCCTTTGTTCTATTGTTGAAATCCTGGTGGTGGATAGTTCTGCTATTGAAATCCAGGTGGTGGATTGTTCTTTTGTCCTGAATTATTGCTCCATGAAAAATTGGGATGATTCCTCCACCCTGGGTTGTAGGTGTTGGAATATAGATTGTTCCCCTGTCTGTTGAAATTGTTGACATAATTCACCGTCTCTTCAAGTTGGTTTGGTTCTGGTGCTCCTCCATATGGTGAACTTGTGGATCCAGTGCTGAGAGTCTCCACGAATTTGCATATCTGATCTAGCTTAGCGTTGACAGCTGTATTGGCTCCACTTTCATAAATTCCTGCAATTCTTTGGATCATGCTCCTTTCTATTGGCCACAAGGAATTGTTGTTGGCCATTTCTTCGATTAGGTCACAGGCTTGATCTCCTCCTTTTTCCATTAAAACTCCTACAGCAGCAGCATCGATTGTGGTTCTCATCAGTCCAGAAAGTCCATTATAGAAGGTTTGGACTTGAAGCCATTTTGGAATATCAGTGAGGACATTTCCGGAGCAATCTTTTTTACCCTTCCCAAGCTTCGTAGAGAGTTTTTGAGTCTTTTTGCACAAGGATGTGATGTCATTCCTCAGCTTTCCAGTTCTGGCTGGTGGAAAGTGTTGGGTTTCTATTAAGTCCCATGGATCATTTTATAAGCATGAAACAAGTATGAATACACGAAGAAATATGGCGGAAACATACTTACAATGATCGGTTGAGATGTGACGAAGAACACTTCAAGTTTCTGCCTTCTGTCAAGCTCGGCAGTGAGCTGATTAGAAGTCCCATTTTCAGCTTCGATCTTCAAGAATCCAAGCTCCAAGCTTTCGAATGGTGTTCCAAGCTCGCGGGTGGGTTTCCCTATCACCTTCGTATGTCTCATAGATTGTGCTAGCACTTTGATTTTGCAACAAAATCACTCATTCCTTCTCTATTGCTCACGGCAATGAGCTGTGTAAATGAAGAAGAAATTTAAGCCCTTTTGGGCGTGAGAGAGAGAGAGAGCATTTTGCTCCAAAACGTGAACAAAAAGGAGGAAAGAGAGAGATCAAAGTATTGTTTAATTTTTGCATATCAAATACCAAAAATTAAAAGTCAAATGCCATTAAAAAAATTATATATGTCTTTCAAGCTTTCAAAAAGCTTTTCAACAACTTCTATTAAGTCACACCACTCACTCAATCAAGTGACAAGTTGTCACATCACTCAAAGTGACTAATGATTTGACGCTTGATATGACTAGCGATTTGACTCTTGATTTGACTTGCGTACCCCACTCGAATTCGAAATGCGAATGCGCTCGCAAATAATCCCGGGCTCGGGTTCGCTAATTCCAAATAACGAATTTCCCGTTGCGTCGTAATTAAATCTAATTTAATTAAATAATCATGCCAAGCATAATTACTATTCACATCGCTAACGAATTAATTAAAATTAATTCGTTCGCCCGAATTAATTTAAAATTAATTCGTTCGCCCGAATTAATTAAAATTAATTCGTTTGCCCGAATTAAAATCTGATTTTAATTCCGCGTCGAAATCCAATTTCGTTTAATATACGAATATATTAATTAATCAATTAATTCCAAATTAATCGTTATCTCTCTTTAAATGATATTTTATCCCAGATAAAATATCTCCGTAATTAATCCCATATTATTTTCTCTCTCATCTAATTAATCCCAGATTAATTAAAAGTGCGAGTCATACGTCATCGGTGAATCTTCGAGAAGCGACCCATGAGATCCCCTGATATGTTGGTAGTAAATTCGGTCGTCGGACTATCCGAACACGTAAGTACCTCGTACTACGTTTGTACCGATTTACAAGACAAGGTTGGCTTCTAGCGAAGCGCCATGCCTACCCAATCTTCGGAAAATCCTTACAGGAATATAACATCTGTATCAGGCGTAGTATACGTAGTATTGCGTATGTCGATCCAGTATCAGATGATCACGTGCTAGGCCTGGGGCTGGAATTGTGTCTGCCCCGTACGAAGCACATGTCAGATGTCTGGTAACTAGTCTCTATAATCGGATATACATGACCTTGTCATAATATCCCGATAGCTACAGCATTTAAGAGAACTAGTCCCGTATTCTTCGTGACCATCATCTCCACTATGACTGGAGTGATACTTCCGTCTAGACATCACACCCAACACACTACGATTCTCAATATACAAAGAAGAGGCGTACACAGAAACCGGTTAAAGCCCTGGACGACCACAACCAAAGTATATTGATTGTCGTAAGTATTAGCGGTGCAAGTCTCAGGTTAACACCAAATACACCTACCCTGATTTCGGACTTCCATAGACACATAGTCATACTACCAATGGAATTCCGAGGGGGTCTATCCAGGGCGAAGCTGTTTCCCGTACCATCGGTAAACACAACCTCCTATTACACTTGCACGAGTATCTTATACCAAAATATATGAGAACTATGCCGTTATGCCCTCATAACGTGCACAAGTGTAATACTAGTCTTTTACACATTATCGATGTCCAATCTCGATAATACTCTGACTAGGGATATTTAATGAATTATCCTTCGTGGACTGATACTGTCTCATATCATTCTCAATCCAGGAACAAATCATAGGGACCTCCTATCATTTATAGATCTAGGTGATCTAATCACAAATGATAAGAGAGCAATCTCCTTTGTCACAAAGTTAATTTGTACAACAACACCATGATCTGTACAAATAGTGACGCTATGGGTCATAATTGTCCAACAATCTCCACTTGTCCTATAGCCAGTCACTCGAGTGTCTTACACCGAACTATTTACGATTGGCTCAAATTGCTGAGAAAAGGCTTTCGTCAGCGGATTCGCATGATTATCATCTGATGCGATTTATTCGATCTTCACATCGCTACGATGTATGATTCGAACGAATCAGATGACTATCGAAGTATGTATCTGGATCGTTGATGAGACCATTAATTCTTTAGTCTACGCTGCAGCCTAGCTCAGCTGCTAACAGAACTATTTCTAATCCAATTAAGATTTATTATCGACCCAGAAGGCTTCTATTACTGCCTCAGCTGCAGAAATAACCCGCATTTGTTGTTTATACGGTAATAGTATCTTGCTTGGAAGATTTCCGGCTCACTATTCCGTTATTCAAACTGTATAGTACCGTTTGCGACTTATAGTCATTTTTATCGGTTAAGGAAACTTGCAGTAGTGATCCCAGTCACTTCAAGTTCTCATTCTCCATAGATTAAGACACCATCCTTAGATCTCTATGATACTAATGGATGTTCTTAACTTCAATCCAGTGACTATCACTTGGATGGCCTGATTGTGACTCCATATGCTCAAAGCGTATGAGACACCCAGGTCCCATATATTTTTCAATATACGAGTTCTCGGAGAGTTTTCAAAAGCAAGGCTTTCGCCGATGTTTTTTAGGGAATATCATTTCCAAGAAATGATTTATATCATTATTTATAGGATAGCCACTGTCATTGCGCTCCCACTAACCTCCTTATATACACAAGAATCATTTACGGTTTGAATTAAATTATAAACCATTATGATTACATCAAAACGATAATTACAAGAACTCAATGCTTGCTTCAATCCAAACATGGATCGAATAACCTGCAAACCTTGTTTGCTAGTTTTGATACGACAAAATAGATAGGACATTGTAAACATCCTCCAAAAGGTTTCCTTTTCAGGAAAGAGATTTTCCCTTTAAGCTGTCATATTTCACTAATGAAACATACATCATTAGCAAGCATTATCCAAATGGATTTATAGTGGCAACATGTAAAAGGTTGAATCGAAATCAACATAATGTTGATAACGATACCTTTCCGTTAAAAGCCTAGCTTTATACGTTGGTATGTTGCCATCCATGTATGTCCTCATTGAAGACTTACAATACCAATAGGCACAATGCCATGCGGTACAACAACTAGTATCCAAACTTGTTGATATACATGGAATCCATTCGGATATCATGGCACCTTGCCATAATTGGGAGTCGATACCTTGTATCACTTCCTCATACGTAGTCAGTAGGTATTCCTCAATAAGATAGACATCTTTATGAGGTGAGATCAGAAACCCATACCCCAGGTTGTTTTCTGACTCTCTCCGACTTACGTAGTTCTTGTGTATTCGAAGATTACTAGTAATAGTTCATTAAGGATTCGGTGCCTGGAATAGTTTTTACTTCGATTTTCATCAAGTTTTACTATCCTCCCACTTTACCACTGCATATCAGTATTCCTCTTAGAAAAACCGCATGGTGAGCAACAATTACATTGTTCTCTTATGAGTTGTTAAGTACTATACTTTGGTATCCCTAGGATAACCTACAATTTGGCATTTATCCAATTGGGTTTTAGTTTGGTATCATCCAAACATATGCCTAGCATACCCAAATATAAGGAATGAGAAACCCGAATTTCGTTCCTGTTCTTATCTAATATGAATTCTGTCAAACAGATTTTTATGGAACTTTATTCAAAATAAGTTCTGCACTGTTTAAAGCTTATCCGTTGAAGGAAATGGTTGCTCAGAGTGACTCATGATTAACCTTATCATGTCCAACAAAATTCGGTTATTCAGTTCGGACACGCCGTCAAACTGACGTGTTCCGGTATGAGTCCTCATTTGAAAGAATATTTTACTCTTTCAAGTATATTAGAAACTTATTGCTTAAGTATTTTCCATTACGGTCTTACCGTGACGGTATAATACTATAGCCGATCTGTTTGTCTATTTTGTGTCGAAAAATTTAAAAGTTTCCGATTTGTGTTCCAAAAGAAACACATAACCATAACGCGATGCCACATCCGTAAAGGTCAAGAAAAATTCATATCCACATCTAGCCTAGCTAGACATGGGCCCACTTGCTTTCCTATAAACTAGGGCTGACAGATCGGTGGCATTTACACTTTTACCAAGTAAAGGTGTTTTAGGCACTTTGCCCAATAAACTAGATTCGTAGACTTTATTTGATTGGGATCAAATTAGTCCTAGCCCCACTCTTAAAAAGTGCGGATATACGAGTATTATTTAATTGTGTCCCAGACAACAATGCCACAATTAAGTTTCATCTGATCAAATCAGTTTGAGCTGTTTGTTTGTCATGTTATATGTTTGAAATTTATTTATATTTAAAATATAAATGCTGTATTTCACATCTAATGTGTTTATCTCAATATCATCTTTATATAATGAAACACTTTAGTGTTTAGAATATAAAGGTCCATCCGCAACGGATTGAACACTTATATAAAGAAAATTTTTCTAGTCAAACTAGTTACATTATAACCGTTTCCAAATTTAGGTACACACCCAAAGGGTTAGTTCCAAAATTAGGTATCTACGGTTAAAACAGCGACTTTCGTCCCATTTCCGTTTCGCAGATAAATCTCAATTAAAGTCAGTATCCTGCTCATAGCAGATTCTGAACATCAGTACATATTTATGTATCACACTAAGTATTTAAAATCTAATTTTAATACTAGTAATGAACATAATAATGACAATCATATTTAAAGTCAGAGCCTTGCCTTATCTTTAATTCCTTCATGTCTGCTTTGTCCAAACGGCAGTCACGCTTCTGCGATCCCGTTTGCCACATTTAGGCAGACATTTTGGGATATGTCCTTTATCTTCCTAGAAGATCATAATGATTTTACCTTTGCCCTTTTCTACACTCCAGAAGCCTTTGCCCTAGCCTTGGCTGACTAGAATATCAAAGTAAGGTGCGACTTGCGCTACTTGCCTTATTGCAAAGTTTGACTTTATCTCCTTGAGAATAGTCATTAATTCTCCAAGAATTATTTATTGCAATTAGTACTTCTAAGATCTAAGAATAGATCTATGAAGATCCTTCAATCTCATTATCATACTTTAAGGATCTAACCCTTAGTACTGACAAAGAAATTAAGGAGTCTACTGCGACAAGCTTAATGAATAAGCACTTAAGTTATCATTACATAAATCTTCCAAAGATTATGCTCTACTATTTGCTTAACTCCGGGCTTAGGACTAATATGTTATTTTATCAAATAAAGTAACTTATTATTTTCCAGGACCATCCTGGAATTTATTCCTAATTTGAAAATTAAACCATTTAAATACATTTTCCCTAGGATTATGTATTGAACGTTAATCTTTCAATTTTATCTTGATTCTAATAGTCCAACTATTTAATCAACGATTCAGGTACTGTTCATTATAATGATTATTATAGTCCAACTATATATTCAATTATAATTATTTGTTTGAATACAGTCCAACCGTTAATTAACACAACAATTTAAATATTAGTCCAACTAACATTTAATATATTTGACGAATGATATTTGTTTGAGCGCGCATGGCAAGTAATTAAACGAATATTGCAAATTCAATTCTTGCCTCACACTATTTTTCGGCGAGCCTCTAACCCTCTGTCGAGTACTCTGGAAACCGGAGTTTCATAGCGGGCTAGGATCCCGTTAAATATCACACAATCTTGACTTTGGCCAACAAATTGTATGATAATTAACTAGGTAGATCTCTAAGATCAATTGGATCCAATCCAATTCCTAGATCCAGTAGGGGGACATCCAAGTTCGAAACATATATCTTATATATGCCAATATATCCAATATATTACCTAACATTTTTCCTCTGAATCAACTAAGCCTTGGCTTTGGCACAACAAACTTAGTGATCCCAGTTAAGCGTGTCCCATTGACCATGGAAAGCTTCGTAATCAATGTCGATGGACAAGAAGTGGTCTTGACTTTGGCCAACAAACCACAACTTGGACAAGACACTGATATGGAACAAAGCTCTCGTGATTCGACACATCCTCGACGGACAAAGGCCTTGACTTTGGCCAACAAGCCAATGCCAGTCTCGGATCTTGAGTGAGAATCACTCAATGGAAGGAAAAAATGCTTAATATTTGTATGAGGGTTTTTCGCGTGCAAATTGGCAACCAATTTTTATCTTGTTAAGGTCTCATCATCATACACCCTTAAACATGCATTCTAAATACATAAAAAAAGGTTTGTATAAATAAAATAATAATGATATGCGGATGGATACTTTACACATTGATCCTAGATCAAGTCTCTCCATTTCCCCTGTCCCGCTAGTACAAATATTTCTTAACCCGTTACACTACACTTCTAAAGAAACCTCATTTACATTGAGGGAATAGGTGAGAAGAGAATACAAAGAATATGTAGGTGATAAGGCTGGACATGCAGGTCCAATTAATAAATCAAATTTATTAAACAATTTCTAAAATTGCCCCACCCTTCTAATATCCATCCGATATACATTATTCATGCATCGCAACCATGTATTCACACAAGCATGTTATCAATCAATCTAATCAAATTAATTAATCTGATAATTAGTGACCATCCAATGTTCAAACAACGATTTGATTTTGCTCGAGTCAAACTCGTTTGCGAATAAGTACTCAAAGTACGAATTCTCGAATTAAATTAAACTACATAATTAAATCCAATTCAATTGTATTTAATACTAATTCTCTATTTAATTCAAAATTAAATATTACACTTTATTAACGAACCATATGAATTTAAATTCCAATTTAATCGTTACGGGTCTCAAAGCCCGATTAACGTCCAACGTTAATTTAATTAAAGTCCAATGGGCTTTTTTTAATTTTTAGGTGTGACTTTTGGTCAACTCTGGTCAAACCCAATAACCAAAGTCCAATCCGGGAGTTACCCCATAAGCCCAGAAATCAATTTAGGCCCATTAGGCCCAATTAAACTTTAAAGGTCCATTAGTCGCATTTGGGCTTTATGGAAGCGGTTTTTGGGCCTAATTGGATCCAACCAATTTGCCTAAACCCAACTTAGTACAACCAAGCCCAATAAGCCCATTTACAACATTACAAGCCCAAATCCAATTTAGCCCAAATAAATTATTCCAAGAAATTCCAAATTTCTCAATTAAATTAACTAAAGGTATTACACAATTATTTACCCAATCAATATTTCCAAAACACAAATTGTACAATTAATCATGCTTTTTAACAACAAAACATGTCCAACACATTTTATAAAAATCAAACCCATTTCTGCTCTTCAAGTCTCGGCAATGGGGTTAATTTTATGTCCAATTTTAATTAAATCCAATTAATCCAATCAAACATTAAATCAACTTTCCAACATTATTCCAACTCATCAAATGAATCAAAATAAAAAATTCCAAAACATTAGGGCAAGGATGACTTTCGGCCAAGCTAAGTCATTAGGGAAAAATTGATCCAACTCAATATTCATCAATTGATCATGCATACAACCATGTTATCATCATTCAAGCATATATCAACAATCAATTTCATCAAAACATGCTCAAATCATTTTTACCCAAATTTTACCCTAATCATGTTTCATCCTTAAATGGCTCTGATACCATTGTTGGGGTTTCTATTAAGTCCCAAGGATCATTTATAAGCAATGAAACAAGTATGAATACACGAAGAAATATGGCGGAAACATACTTACAACGATTGGTTGGGATGCGACGAAGAATACTTCAAGTTTCTGCCTTATGTCAAGCTCGGCAGTGAGCTGATTTAGAGTCCCATTTTTGGCTTCAATCTTCAATAATCCAAGCTCCAAGCTTTCGAATGGTGTTCCAAGCTCGCGGGTGGGTTTCCCTATCACCTTCGTATGTCTCCTAGAGTGTGCTAGTACTTTGATTTTGCAACAAAATCACTCATTCCTTCTCTATTTCTCACGGCAGTGAGCTGTGTAAATGAAGAAGAAATTTCAGCCCTTTTGGGCGTGAGAGAGAGAGAGCATTTTGATCCAAAACGTGAACAAAAAGGAGGAAAGAAAGAGAGAGATCAAAGTGTTGTTTAATTTTTGCATATCAAATACCAAAAATTAAAAGCCAAATGCCATTAAATAATGATAATGTCTTTCTTTCAAGCTTTCAAAAAGCTTTCAACAACTTCTATCAAGTCACATCACCCACTCCATCAAGTGACAAGTTGTCACATCACTCAAAGTGACTAATGATTTGACGGTTGATGCGACTAGCGATTTGACGCTTGATTTGACTTGCGTGCCACACTCGAATTCGAAATGCGAATGCGCTCGTAATAATCCTGGGCTCGGGTTCGCTAATTCCAAATTACGTTGCGTTGTAATTAAATCTAATTTAATTAAATAATCATGCCAAGCATAATTACTATTCACGTCGCTAACGAATTAATTTAAAATTAATTCATTCGCCCGAATTAAAATTCGATTTTAATTTCGCGTCGAAATCCAATTTCGTTTAATATATCGAATATATATTAATTAATCGATTAATTCCAAATTAATCGTTATCTCTCTTTAAATGATATTTATCCAAGATAAAATATCTCCGTAATTAATCCCAGATTAATTTTCTCTCTCATCTAATTAATCCCAGATTAATTAAAAGTGCGAGTCATACGTCATCGGTGCATCTTCGAGAAGCGACCCATGAAATCACTGGATATGTTGGTAGTAAATTTGGTCGTCGGACTATCCGAACACGTAAGTACCTCGTACTACTTTTGTACCGATTTACAAGACAAGGTTGGCTTATAGCAAAGCGCCATGCCTACCCAATTCTCTAAAAATATCCTTACAGGAATATAATATATGTATCAGACGTAGTATACGTAGTATTGCGTATGTCGATCCACTATCAGATGATCACGTGCTAGACCTGGGGCTGAAATTGTGTCTGCCCCGTACGAAGCACATGTCGGATGTCTGGTAACTAGTCTCTATCATCGGATATACATGACCTTGTCATAATATCCCGATAGCTGCACCATTTAAGATAACCAGTCCCGTATCCTACGTGACCATCATCTCCACTATGACTGGAGTGATACTTCCGTCTTAACATCACACCCGACACACTACGATTCTCAATATACAAAGAAGAGGCGTACACAGAAACCGGTTAAAGCCCTGGACGACCACAACCAAAGTATATTGATTGTCGCAAGTATTAGCGGTGCAAGTCTCAGGTTAAGACGAAATACACCTACCCTGATTTCGGACTTCCATAGACACATAGTCATACTACCAATGGAATTCCGAGGGGGTCTATCCAGAGCGAAGCTGTTTCCCGTACCATCGGTAAACACAACCTTCTATTACACTTGCACGAGTATCCTATACCCAAATATATGAGAACTATGTTGTTATGCCCTCATAACGTGCACAAGTGTAATACTAGTCTTTTACGCATTATCGATGTCCAATCTTGATAATACTCTGACTAGGGATATTTAATGAATTATCCATCGTGGACTGATACTGTCTTATATCATTCTCAATCCAGGAACAGGAACAAATCATAGGGATCTCCTATCATTTATACATCTAGGTGATCTAATCACAAATGATAAGAGAGCAATCTCCTTTGTCACATAGTTAATTTGTACAACAACACCATGATCTGTACAAATAGTGACGCTATGGGTCATAATTGTCCAACAATCCCCACTTGGCCTATAGCCAGTCACTTGAGTGTCTTACACCCGAACTATGTACGATTGGCTCAAATTGCTGAGAAAAGGCTTTCGTCAGCGGATTCGCATGATTATCATCTGATTCGTTTTATTCGATCATCACATCGCCACGATGTATGATTCGAACGAATCAGATGACTATCGAAATATGTATCTGGATCGTTGATGAGACCATTAATTCTTTAGCCTGCGCTGCAGCCTAGCTCAGCTGCTAACAGAACTATTCTAATCCAATTAGGATTTATTATCGACCCAGAGGCTTCTATTGCTGCCTCAGCTGCAGCAATAATCCGCATTTGTTGTTTATACGGTACAGTATCTTGCTTGGAAGATTTCCAGCTCACTATTTTGTTATTCAAACTGTATAGTACCCTTTGCGACTTATAGTCGTTTTTATCGGTTTTAGAAACTTGCAATAGTGATCACAATCACTTCAAGTTCTCATTCTCCATAGATTAAGACACCATCCTTAGATCTCTAAGATACTAATGGATGTTCTTAACTTCAATCCAGTGACTATCACTAGGATTGCCCTGATTGTAACTCCATATGCTCAAAGCGTATGAGACACCCAGGTCGCGTACATTTTTCAATGTATGAGTTCTCAGAGAGTTTTAGAAAGCCAAGCTTTCGCCGATTGTTTTTATAGGAAAATCATTTCCAAGAAATGATTTATTATCATTATTTATAGGACAGCCACTGTCATTGCGCTCCCAATAACCTCCTTATATACACAAGAATCATTTTACGTTTTGAATTAAATCATAAACCATTATGATTACATCAAAATGATAATTCCAAGAACTCAATGCTTGCTTCAATCCAAACATGGATCGAATAACCTGCAAACCTTGTTTGCTAGTTTTGATACGACAAAATCGACAGGACGTTGTAAACATCCTCCAAAAGGTTTCCTTTTCAGGAAAGCGATTTTCCCGTTAAGCTGTCATATTTCACTAATGAAACATGCAACATTAGGAAGCATTATCCAAATGGATTTACAATGGCAACAAGTAAAAGGTTGAATCGAAATCAACATAATGTTGATAACGATACCTTTCCGTTAAAAGCCTAGCTTTATACGTTGGTATGTTGCCATCCATATATGTTCTCCTTGAAGACTTATAATACCAATAGGCACAATGCCTTACGTTACAACAACTAGTATCCAAACTTGTTGATATACATGGAATCCAATTCGGATATCATGGCACCTTGCCATAATTGAGAGTCGATACATTGTATCACTTCCTCATACGTAGTCAGTAGGTATTCCTCAATAAGATAGACATCTTTATGAGGTGAGATCAGAAACCCATACCCCAGGTTATTTTCTGACTCTCTCCGACTTACGTGGTTCTTGTGTATTCGAAGATTACTGGTAATAGTTCCATTAAGGATTCGGTGCCTGGAATAGTGTTACTCTGATTTTCATCGAGTTTTACTATCCTCTCACTTACCACTGCATATCGGTATTCCTCTTAGAAAACCGCATGGTGAGCAACAATTATATTGTTCTCTTGTGAGTTGTATAAGTACTATACTTTGGTATCCCTAGGATAACCTACAATTTGGCATTTATCCAATTTGAGTTTTAGTTTGGTATCATCCAAACATATGCCTAGTATACCCAAATATACAGGAATGAGAAACCGGTTTCCTTCCTGGTCATATCTAATATGAATCTGTCAAATAGATTTTTATGGAACTTTATTCAAAATAAGTTCTGCACTGTTTAAAGCTTATCCGTTGAAGGAATGATAGCTCAGAGCGACTCATGATTAACCTTATCATGTCCAACAAAATTCAGTTAGTCAGATCGGACACACCATCAAACTGACGTGTTACGGGAGGAGTCCTCATTTGAAAGAATATTTTACTCTTTCAAGTATATTAGAAACTTATTGCTTAAGTATTTTCCATTACGGTCTTACCGTGACGGTATAATACTATAGCCGATCTGTTTGTCTATTTCGTGCTGAAAACTTTAAAAGTTTCCGATTTGTGTTCCAAAAGAACCACATAACCATAATGCGATGCCACATCCGTAAAGGTCACGAAATAGTCATATCCACATCTACCCTAGCTAGACATGGGCCCACTTACTTTACTATGAACTAGAGCTGACAGATCGATGGCATTTACACTTTTACCAAGTAAAGGTGTTTTAGGCACTTTGCCCAATAAACTAGATTCGTAGATTTTATTTGATTGGCATCAAATTAGTCCTAGTACCCACTCTTCAAAAGTGCGGATATACGAGTATTGTTTAATTGTGTCCCAGACAACAATGCCACATTATGTTTCATCTGATCAAATCAGTTTGAGTTGTTTGTTTGTCATGTTATATGTTTGAGATTTATTTATATTCAAAATATAAATGCTGTTATTTCACATCTAATGTGTTTATCTCAATATCATCTTTATATAATGAAACACTTTAGTGTTCTAGAATATAAAGGTCCATCCGCAACAGATTGCACACTGATATAAAGATAATGTTTCTAGTCAAACTAGTTACATTATAACAGTTTCCAAATTTAGGTACACACCCAAAGGGTAGTTTTTAAATTAGGTATCTACGGTTAAAACAGCGACTTTCGTCCCATTTTCGTTTCTCAGATAAATCTCAATTGAAGTAAGTATCCTGCTCATAGCAGATTCTGAACATCAGTACATATTTATGTATCACACCAAGTATTTAAAATCTAATTTTAATACTAGTAATGAACATAACAATTACAATCATATTTAAAGTCATAGCCTTGTCCTGTCTTTAATTCCTTCATGTCTGCTTTTTCCAAATGGCAGTCACGCTTCTGCGATCCGGTTTGCCATATTTAGGTAGACATTTTGGGATATGTCTTTATATCTTCCCAGAAGATCATAATGATTTTACCTTTGCCCTTTTCTACACTCCAGAAGCCTTTGGCCTAGCCTTGGCTGACTAGAATATCGAAGTAAGGTGTGACTTGCGCTACTTGCCTTATTGCAAAGTTTGACTTTATCTCCTTGAGAATAGTCATTAATTCTCCAAGAATTATTTATTGCAATTTAGTACTTATAAGTGTTGGGATGTATACCCTAGAGCTACATGTGATGTAAACGGCTTCATGTGTTAGAAATAAAAGGATGCATTATTCATTTATCTATTGTTTGTTCAATATCGCATATTGTATATCTTCATAAATACCGTAGATTACTTATGTACCTTCAGACTTGGTGTATGACGTCATGCACCAGAGGATTTAAGACTGAAGTTAGTAATCTAAATAGTCCATAGAGAGCAAACAAACTGGGTACTTTGTTTGTGGTTTATCTATAGCTGCGGTCCATTCTATATTTGGATGACGATCTTAATCCGGATCGTCCATGTAGAGACATGAGAATGGAGGCACCTTATATGATGTGATAATATAGGACTGGGCTAGATAGAAATGACATTCTTATAATATCCGTTAAACAAGAAAGTCATTTTGATCTACTTGATGGTCATATATGGATTGATCTTAATCCTGAGTATACTACGAACTCCTGCATAACGGGTTGTGTCCTTTGATTTACCAAAGGTGAGGTTGGTGTAGCAATCCCAACCAATAACTACGTACTTTGGGGGCATAGTCTTTATGTAGCTGGGAACGTTTTACATAGACATGGAATTCACTCCTTCTTGCGAGAAGTAGATGAATATTTCTCTTAAGGTTTGATTCGGTACTTGAACGATTAGAGCGCTCAAGTCTTTCTATTACGAATAGAAAGATTAATATTCATAACAGTTATGAATGAATCGTTCATTAGAGAAAAATGGTACTTAAGATAAAATAATTAGAGGGGTATTGTTGGTTTCTATAATTAGTCCCAAAGAAAGATTAAGCCATAGAAATACAAGTAACATACATGCAAAGCTTGAAGGATGGCGGAAACATACTTACAAAGCTTTGTGACGAAAATGGTGAAGAGGATCCTTGAGCCTCCAAGGTAGAAGTTTCGGCCAAGCAAGAAGATGAAGAGAAGCTGCAAATCTTCAAGTGTTCCAAGCTCCAAGGTGGTTTCCCTATCACCTCTTTTGATCTTGCTTGTGCTAGCAAAAATGGAGAATGAAAAACAATTTTCTGCCTTTGGTGGAAGCTCACGGCGTGAGCAAAGGAAGAAAGAGAGGAGTGTGAAACACTTTGGTTTTCTTTTTCCCCTTTTGTTACAAAAACCGTGAGGGAGAGGAAAATGAAAAGCAAGTAAAATAATGATATCAATACCAAAATGAATTTTTAATGAAAAAACCCTTCAAAAACCGTGATAGTTTTCCCTCCAAAATAAAATTCATCATTTGCCATCATTACATTACTTTGAGATTAGAGACAATGTATCATCCCTTAAGGTGACTAGATACATCCATCATCTATTCGTATCAAGTAATGAGATATCGCGATGCGATTTGCGGATACCACTCGATTCAAAATACGAATGTGTCCGCAAACACTTTCGGGCTCGGTTTCGCTAATTCCGAATTAACGAATTTCCGTCGCGACGTGAATTAAATAATTACGCCTTGCGAAATTACTATTCAGTTCGCTAATGAATTAATTCTAAATTAATTCGTTTGCCCGAATTAAAATCCGATTTTAATTTCGCGTCGAAATCTAATTTCGTTTAATAATATATCGAATATATTATTTTATCGATTAATTCCAAATTAATCGATCTCTCTCTCTCTCCTAATAAGGCATTTTATCCAAGATAAAGTTTCTCCGTTATTAATCCAAGATTAATAAAGTTCGAATCAAACATCATAGGTGAATCTTCAGGAAGCGACCCAAGAGATCTCCGGATATGTTGGCAGTAAATACGGTCGTTGGATAATCCAAACACGTACGTACCTCGTACTACGTTTTTACCGATTTACAAGACAAGGTTGGCTTCTAGCAAAGCGCCATGCCTACCCAATTCTCCAGAAATATTCTTACTGGAATATTAGATCTATATCAAGCGTAGTATACCGTAGTATCGCGTACATCGATCCAGTATCGAACGATCACATGTTAGGCCTGGGGCTGGAAGTGTGTCTGCCCCGTACGAAACATATCGGACATCAAACAACTAGTCTCTTTAAATCGGACAATCCTGACCTGGTCATATTGTCCCGACGGTTGCAACCTTTTATAGAGTACTAGTTCTGTGTCCTGCGCGATCATCAACTCCATATGTCTGAAGTGATACTTCCATCTTGACATCACACCCAGTACACTACGATTCCTGATAAACCCAGAAGTGGTGAACACAGAACCGGTAAAGTCCCCAACCACCAAAACCAAAGTTTACCGATTGTCGCAAGTACTAGCGATGCAAGTCTCAGGTTAAGACCATATACACCTACCCTGATGCGGCCTCCCATAGACACGCAGACATACTACCAATGGGATTCCGCGGGGTCTATCCAGAGCGAAGCTGTTTTCGTACCATCGGTAAAACACAACCTCCTATCGCACTTGCATAAGTATCAATACTTAAATATATGAGAACTATGCCGTTGTGCCCTCACAACATGCACAAATGCAATACTAGTCTATTCCGCATTATCGATGTCCGATCTCGATAATACTCCGACTAGGGATATTTAATGATTAAACTTTTATGTATTGATACTGTCTCATATCATCTCAATACGGAACTAATCATATGGACTTTTGCCATTTATATATCAAAGTAAATAAATTACAAAACGGCAAAAGGCAATTCATTATTACATAGTTAATTTTGTACAATAATACAATATCATTTACAAAACAGTGACGCTATGGTCATAATGTCTAACAATCTCCCACTTGGCCTATAGCCAGTCACTCAAGCATCTAATACCTGAACTATGTATATGTCGTTCAAACACATGCGGAATAAACAGCCTTCGTCAGCGGATCTGCAATGTTGTTATCTGATGCGACCTTCTCGATCTTACATCGCCACGATGTATAATTTCCCGAATCAGATGGTAACGCCGAAGAACATGCTTGGATCGTTGATGAGACCTTGGTTCCTTAGCTTGTGCTATAGCCCCGTTATTGTCACAATACAATGGAACGGGCTCAGCTGCTAATGGAACTACTCCTAATCCGATTAAGAACTTTCGGATCCAAACTGCCTCCTTTGCTGCTTCCGACGCATCAATGTACTCCGCTTCAGTTGTTGAATCGGCAACAGTATCTTGCTTGGAAGATTTCCAGCTCACTGCCCCGTTATTCAAACAAAAAAATGTACCCGGATTGCGACTTGAAGTCGTCCTTGTCGGTTTGGAAACTTGCATCGGCATACCCAGATACCACAAGTTCTCCTCTCCGTAAATTAAGAAAGCATCCTTAGTTCGTCTAAGATACTTAAGGATATTCTTAACTGCCATCCAGTGACCTTCACCTGGATCGGCCTGATAGCGACTGCACATGCTCAAAGCATATGACACATCAGGTCGTGTACATATCATGGCATACATGATCGATCCGACTGCCGAGGCGAACGGTATCCGACTCATGTTATCTCTCTCTTCTGTGTCTTAGGACACATGTCCTTAGATAGAGATATACCACGTAACATTGGCATCAATCCCTTCTTGGATTGATCCATGCTGAATCGCTTCAACACTTTGTCAATATATGTACTCTGGGAGAGTCCAAGCAGCTTTCTAGATCTATCCCGGTAGATCTTTATTCCCAGAATAAAGGCTGCTTCTCCCAGATCTTTCATGGAGAATTTTAATGAAAGCCAAGCTTTCACCGACGTTAGCATGGGAATGTCATTGCCTATAAGCAATACATCGTCGACATAAAGGACAATAAAAGTCAGTGCTCTCCCACTAACCTTCTTGTATACACAAGGGTCATCTTCGTTTGCACAAAATTATATTCTTTTATGATTCATCAAAACGCTGATTCCATGATCGTGATGCTTGCTTCAATCCATAAATGGATCGATTTAACTTACAAACCTTGTTTGCAAGTCTAGGTACGATAAAACCGTCAGGCTGTTGCATATAAACATCCTCAAAAGGTTTCCGTTAAGGAAAGCGGTTTTAACGTCCATCTGCCATATCTCGTAATCGAAATATGCAGCTATTGCAAGCATTATCCGAATGGATTTAATCATGGCAACGGGTGAGAAAGTTTCGTCATAATCAATACCATATTGTTGACGATACCCTTTGCTACAAGCCTAGCTTTGTACGTTTGCACGTTGCCATCCATGTCGGTCTTCTTCTTGAAGATCCATCTGCATCCAATAGGTTTTACACCTTCTGGTGCATCAACCAGTGTCCAAACTTGGTTGGCATACATGGAATCCATCTCGGACTTCATGGCTTCTTGCCATAAAGCGGAATCAATATCCTGTATTGCTTCCTCATACGTAGACGGTTCATTATCCTCAATAAGATTAATATCCACATGAGGCGAGATCAGGTACCCATACCTCTGGTACTGTCCTGACTCTCTCCGACCTACGCGGTCCTTGTGTATATGAAGATTGTGGTACAGACTCATCCTGGATGGTCTGTTCATGTTCCGTCGTTGATTCATTGCCAGGAACAGTATCACTACGATTTTCATCAAGTTCTACTTTCCTCCCACTTACCACTGCATCTAGGAATTCCTTTTCAAGGAAAAATGCATGTAGAGCAACAAATACTTTGTTCTCTTGTGGGTGATAGAAGTAATATCCTTTGGTTTCCTTAGGATATCCCACGAAAAGGCATTTATCTGATTTGGGTTCTAGTTTGGTACCTTCCAAACGTTTAACATATGCCCAGCATCCCCAAATCTTCAGGAAAGAAACCTGGTTTCCTCCTGTCCATATCTCATATGGAGTCTGTTCAACAGACTTTGACGGAACCTTATTCAAAATAAGTATTGCACTGTTTAAAGCGTATCCCCAGAAGGATATAGGTAGCTCAGTGCGACTCATCATCGACCTTACCATGTCTAACAAGGTACGGTTTCTCCGTTCAGACACACCGTTTAATTGCGGTGTTCCAGGAGGAGTCCACTGTGAAAGAATACCATTTTCTTTCAAGTAATCTTGAAACTCATAACTTAAGTATTCGCCACCACGGTCCGACCGCAATGTCTTAATACTCTTGCCTGTTTGTTTTTCTACTTCGTGTCGAAACTCTTTGAATTTCTCAAAAGTTTCCGACTTGTGTCTCATTAGATACACATAACCATAACGAGATGCATCATCCGTAAAGGTTACGAAGTAATGATATCCACCTCTAGCCTGGCTAGACATGGGCCCACATACGTCACTATGAACGAGGGCTAACAGTTCTGTGGCACGTTCACCTTTACCACTAAAAGGTGATTTAGGCATTTTGCCTAAAAGACAAGATTCGCAGACATCATATGAATTAAGATCAAATCCGTCCAAGTACCCACTCTTCGAAAGTGTGGATATGCGAGTCTTGTTGATGTGTCCTAGACGACAATGCCCATGTAAGCTTCATCTTTTAGATTACTCTTTTGAGCCTTTTGTTTGTTATTTTATGTTTAGGAGATTCATTTATATTCAAAATATAAAGGCCATTATTTGCAACAGCAGTGCAAATTTCTGCATCATTTTATATAAATAACACCCAGTGTTTCTAAATACAAAAGTGTACCCATGCTGGGTTAACAAAGATACAGATATAATATTCCTAGTCAAACTAGGTATATAAAACAGTTCAAAAGTTTAAGCATATGCCCCGAGGGCAATTCCAAAACAAAAGTCCCTACAGCCAAAACAGCAACTGGAGTTCCGTTTCCGACTCGTAGGTCAATCTCCCCTGAAGTCAGCATCCTGCTATTCTGCAGATCCTGCAAATCAGTACATATATGAGCAGCACAACCAGAATCAAAAATCCAATTTTTAAAACTAGAAGTAGTCATATTTATCTCAATAACAAACATACCAGAGGCTAGTGCCTTGCCTGCCTTGATATCCTCCTTGTCCCTTGCCCATTCGGCAGTCACGTTTCCAGTGACCCTTCTTGCCGCAGTTGAGGCAGACATCTGAGACTTGTCCCTGGCTTCCCAGAAGCTTTTCAACTTGCCTTTACCCTTTTCTTATGTTTCTTCTTCCTCACCCCTCCAGTAGCTTTGGGCCCAGCCTTTGGCCTCTGAGAGGTCGATGCAAAGTGCGCCTCGCGCTTGCCCCTTTTTGGAGTTCTTTTTCAGACTCCTTCAAAATGGATAACAGTTCTCCAAGAGTGTCATCCGTATCCATCAACTTGTAGTTGATTATGATTTGTTTCCAAGTATCAGGAAGTGACTGTAAGATCATATCTATAGTCAGCTCAGCCTCCAAGACTATTCCCATATTGGCCAACTCATCAATATCGGCGATCATTTGAGCCCCGTGGGTCTCAACTGATGCGCCTTCAGTCATTCGGGCGCGGAAGAGTTTCTTCACCAACTCATATCTCTCCATCCGCTTATTGGAGCGGTGGAGATCTCGCAGTCTAGCCATCATATTATAAGGATCCAAGTCCCTATTTTGGCGACGAAAGTGCTGAGTCATCGAAGCTAACATAATAGCCTGAGCTGTGTCACAATCACTGCTGTGAGTTTTCCATAACTCCAGCTCAAGTGGGTCAGTGGGCTTAGGCGGGAGAGGTGTTTGTATAGTGTACAGCATCCTCTCAGCCCCAAGGACTATCCTTAGGTTCATTTCCCAATCAGCGAAGTTTGTGCCCTTAAAGACATTGTCACCCATGATGATGTCCCGGACACTTACCTTGCTAGTCATCTTAACTACGATAGTCCAACTATCTAGTTAACGATAAAATGGGTACAGTCTAACTGTTACAAGAAAATAACAATGAATTAGTCCAACTAATTTTAATTAATTAAACGAAATAATTTTGAAAGACGCGTAAGGCTAAGTATCTGAACGAAATTGCAAATTCAATACTAGCCTCCCACTATTTTTATCAAGTCTCTAACCCTCTGTTGAGAACTCGGGAAATCCTATTTCCTAGTGGGCTAGGATCCCGTTAAATAACACACAACCTTGACTTTGGCCAACAAGCTGTATGCTATTCAACTAGGTAGATCTCACAGATCAATTGGATCCAATCCAATTCCTAGATCCGGTTAGGTGGACATCCAAGTCCTAAACATATGCATATGCCAATGTATCTAATACATTTTCTAACCATATCCTCCGAATCATCTAGGCCTTGGCTTTGGCACAACAAACCTAATGATTCCAGTTAAGCGGGACCCATTGACAAGGATAGTTTCGTAATCAATGTCGTTGGACAAGAAGTGATCTTGACTTTGGCCAACAAATCACAACTTGGACAAGACACCGATGTGGAACAACAAACTCTCATGATTCAAGTACATCCTAATTGACAAGGTCTTGACTTTGGCCAACAAACCAATGCCAATTGGATCTTGAACAAGAATCATTCAATGGAAGGATAATCGCTTAATATAGATTGAGGGATTTTGCGTAATTGGCAACCAATTTATTATCTTTGTTAGGTCTCATCAACATACACCCTTAAGCATGCTTCTAAAACATCATAAAGCGCGTAAAGTAAATTAATAGTGATATACGGATGGATATATAAAACAACTTGTTCCTAGAACAAATCACTCCCTTTCCACTCCCCGCTAGCAATATTCTACTTCTACCCAATTACATAATACAAAAAAGAAACCTCATTTACATTGAGGGGAATTAGGTGAGAAGAGAAAACAAAGAGATAAAAGAGATAAGGCTGGACACGCAGGTCCAATTTATAAATTCTAAATTTACAATAATTTCTAAAATTACCCTTTCCCTTCTAATATCCATCCGCAATACACTATTCATTCATCACATACATGTATATTCATTCAAGACATGCTATACAACCAATCTAATCCAATTAATTAGTCTTTGTTTAAGTGATCATCCAATGTTCAATCAACGGTTTGATTTTGCGCGAGTCCAACTCGTTTGAGAATAAGTACATAAGGTACGAATTCATGAATTATATCGAACTACCCGTTAAATCCAATTTAAGTCGCATTCAATATTAATTCAATTTATTTAATTCCAAATTAAATGTTTACACTTTAATGTGCTTTTAAAGATTAGATTCTAAATCTTATCAAATTGGGTCTCCAAGCCCAACTAACATCCAATTGTGTTTAATTAAAGTCCAATGGGCTTTCAATTGATTTATAAAGGCTTGGGCTTTGGTCAATGTGGGTCAAACCCAATTACCAAGCCCAAATAAGGAATCACCCTTAAGTGCCATAAAATCAATTTCAAGCCCATAAGGCCCAATTAAAACATAAAAGCCCATTAATTAAATTTTAATATTCCAAATTTAAAATTCAATAATTAAAGTGTAATTGCATGATTAATTCATTAAACCAAATATTTCAAAAACACCAATTAATTCATTAATCATCAATTGTTCAAAACACTTGTCTAACATTATTGAACAAAAATCAAGTCCTTTAACATGTCATGTTGTATTCGGCCAAGAGAGATTTTTGCGGTTCGATTGTTTTTTCAATCCAATTGAATCACTAATCTATTATCCTTATTGATTTTAAGTCATCTAATGAACTTGAAAGCAAAAATTCAATAAAGTGAAAAGACCTCCATTTTCGGTCAAGCATCAATTTTAGGGAAAAAATCACCAATGCATTTTTCTCAAAATTGATCATGTATTACATCAAATATCATACATTTAATCATGCTTAAGTTATCTAATAAACTTGTGCATAAAATTCCAAATTAATAAAATGACCTACACATTCGGCCAAGGCATCAATTTGGGGAAAAAATATCCAATACAATTTCTCAAAATTGATTATGTAATACATCATATTACAAACATTTAAGCACACTCAAATCATCCAATGACTTGTGCATGCAAAAAATTCAACTTAATGGAAGTACCTCACATTCGGCCAAAGGAACATTTTGGGGAAAAATCATCCAATGCATTTTTCTCAATTGTCATATTATATCATATATCATACATGTAATCATGCTTAAGTCATCAAATAAGCTTGTGCATGAAAAATTTCAAACCAATGGAAGCACCTCCACATTCGGCCCAGACAACATTTTGGGGAAAAATCATCCAATGCATTTTTCTTAAAATTGATCATGTAATATATCAAATAACATGCATATAAGCATACTTTAGCATCCAATTTCAAAAACATGCTTCAATCAATTTTCCCAAATTAACCCTAATGTATTTCATGCTTAAACATGGCTCAATGATACCATTGTTGGTTTTATATAAAGTCCCAAAGAAAGATTAAGCCATAGAAATACAAAGTAACATACATGCAAAGCTTGAAGGATGGCGGAAACATACTTACAAAGCTTTGTGACGAAAATGGTGAGAGGATCCTTGAGCCTCCAAGGTGGAAGTTTCGGCCAAAGCAGAAGATGAAGAGAAGCTGCAAATCTTCAAGTGTTCCAAGCTCCAAGGTGGTTCCCTATCACCTCTTTTGATCCTTGCTTGTGCTAGCAAAAATGGAGAAAAGAAAACAAATTTCTGCCTTTGGTCGGAAGCTCACGGCGTGAGCAAGGAAGAAAGAGAGAGAGTGAAGTTTTGAGTTTCTTTTTATTTTTTTCCCTTTTTATTACCAAAAACCGTGAGGGAGAGGAAAAATGAAAAGCAAGTAAAATATGATATCAAATACCAAAATGAATTTTTTAATCAAAAAACCCTTCAAAAACCGTGAAAGGTTTTCCCTCCAAAATAAATTCATCATTTGCCATCATTACATTACTTTGAGATTAGAGACAATGTATCATCCCTTAAAGGTGACTAGATACATCCATCATCTATTCGTACAAGTAATGAGATATCGCGATGCGATTTGCGGATACCACTCGATTCAAAATACGAATGTGTCCGCAAACACTTTCGGGCTCGGTTTCGCTAATCCGAATTAACGAATTTCCGTCGCGACGTGAATTAAAATTACGCCTTGCGAAATTACTATCAGTTCGCTAATGAATTAATTCTAAATTAATTCGTTTGCCCGAATTAAAATCCAATTTTAATTTCGCGTCGAAATCTAATTTCGTTTAATAATATATCGAATATATTATTTTATCGATTAATTCCAAATTAATCGATCTCTCTCTCTCTCCTAATAAGGCATTTTATCCAAGATAAAGTTTCTCCGTATTAATCCAAGATTAATAAGTTCGAATCAAACATCATAGGTGAATCTTCAGGAAGCGACCCAAGAGATCTCCGGATATGTTGGCAGTAAATACGGTCGTTGGATAATCCAAACACGTACGTACCTCGTACTACGTTTTACCGATTTACAAGACAAGGTTGGCTTCTAGCAAAGCGCCATGCCTACCCAATTCTCCAGAAATATTCTTACTGGAATATTAGATCTATATCAAGCGTAGTATACCGTAGTATCGCGTACATCGATCCAGTATCGAACGATCACATGTTAGGCCTGGGGCTGGAAGTGTGTCTGCCCCGTACGAAACATATATCGGACATCAAACAATAGTCTCTTTAAATCGGACAATCCTGACCTGGTCATATTGTCCGACGGTTGCAACCTTTTATAGAGTACTAGTTCTGTGTCCTGCGCGATCATCAACTCCATATGTCTGAAGTGATACTTCCATCTTGACATCACATCCAGTACACTACGATTCTGATAAACCCAGAAGTGGTGAACACAGAACCGGTTAAAGTCCCCAACCACCAAAACCAAAGTTTACCGATTGTCGCAAGTACTAGCGATGCAAGTCTCAGGTTAAGACCATATACACCTACCCTGATGCGGCCTCCCATAGACACGCAGACATACTACCAATGGGATTCCGCGGGGTCTATCCAGAGCGAAGCTGTTTTCGTACCATCGGTAAAACACAACCTCCTATCGCACTTGCATAAGTATCTATACTTAAATATATGAGAACTATGCCGTTGTGCCCTCACAACATGCACAAAGCAATACTAGTCTATTCCGCATTATCGATGTCCATCTCGATAATACTCCGACTAGGGATATTTAATGATTAAACCTTTATGTATTGATACTGTCTCATATCATCTCAATACGGAACTAATCATATGGACTTTTGCCATTTATATGTCAAAGTAAATAAATTACAAAACGGCAAAAGGCAATTCTATTATTACATAGTTAATTTTGTACAATAATACAATATCATTTACAAAATAGTGACGCTATGGGTCATAATGTCTAACAGGTATAACAGACATTATGACCGGCTCTAATTACGAGATATTTCGTGAAGGATCATTCGTAGCAATGACTATATCGGTGGACACTGACTTTGTTGCCTTATTTCTATACGCGACGAGAGTGCACTTCGGGGTTTAGTTGGAATAACCCGGAGTAATAATCATAATATTAATTAAGAGCTTAATTATATTTCGAGAATATTGGAGCTCAGAACGTAGGTCCACTTGTCCCCGTGCTAGCTCGATTTATATAGCGGAGCTCATATAATTGGATGGTCCAATTATATACTCACAAAAGGAATAAATATTATTATAGATTAATAATTATATATCACACATGACATTTATATAAAAGTAATATAAAGTATTAATAATTATATATGATAATTATTAAATTAGAACATTAAATTATATATGATGTAATTAATAAGGCTAAGGATTATTACCAAGGTAGGATTCTTTATTGATAAGGAATATGATTTTTTGTTTTGAAACAAATCAAATCCTAATTGTCCCCTACCTGGCCGAATTTTGGAGTCATATTAGGGATATGATTGTTTTTTTTGGAAACAAAATCAAATCCAAATTAAATCCCCCTTTGCCGAAAATTTGGAGTCCTAAAGGGAGTAGGATTTGTTTATTTTGGAAGCAAAATAAAACAAGGATTCCTAATCCCCCCTTGGCCGAATTTCAAGAGTAATGGGAGACTAGTGGTTGTTTTGTTTTTAATGAAATGAATTAACCATAAGTATAAAAGAAAAATTATGATTTAATTTTTCTGATCCAAGAAATCAAAAAAACTAGCCTTCATCTCCTTCTCCAAGCTCTCAAGAGTTGAGAATTCTTTTGGTGTGTGTTGATTATTCTCTAAACCGTTTAGAGATTAATTTTTGAGTGTAGCCCACACTACTCTCCGTTAGTGTCGAGACATAGTTCGGAAGACCTCGTGATGTTAAAAAGCCTCTTCTAACCCTCACTACAAGTCACGGCAGTGGGCAATTTCTCAGCCCACTGCCGCACGCATCATCATCCCCAGGTAGCTTGGTTATGTTTGGTTTTCATTCGGGATTTTGGGAAACACTTTGGGATAATTTTAGGGCTGTGTTAGGATTGATTTTTGCTGAAAAATCAGATATGAATTTGACCAGAAAGTTACGCAAAACTGAACAGAAAATAAGTGCAGTTCGCGCGTGTATCGGTTCCAAAACAGTCCGCTATTTCACTGCAGTTTGAGGGGCTGTTTCGGGGGTATTCCGGGGCTGAAAGTTTGTCCAAAACATCAGTGAAATCACTGGTAAGGTTTGGCCATAGCAAGGGAAGAGCATAAAAAATTTTCAAGTTCGATCCGTGAGCCTAATCGCTTCCGCTGCGCGAGGGAAAGCGTTTCCTACAATTGGCATCAAGAGCGAGGTTGAAAAGTGCTATTAACCCTTCACTTTTTCATTTAAAGTTTCTGTTTTAATATGTTTATATGAGTTATAAATATGATATGCTTGTTTAGATGAGTGGGCACATTGTGATATTCATGTGATGAATGGTTTTGTTATTTCATGTGATGAAGGGATTTTGCATTGGTCGTAAATTTTTCTGGCTCTTATTTTTGTAGTTGGTTTTGGTTTTGGGATGTAAGGCCATAAGGCCATTGTTTATATTTGTTGTAATTTTAATTTTCAATGTAAAGTTTCAATTCTTTGTAATTTGGAGCACCGAAGTCGCAAAGAGAGCCAACACCACTTTGGAGCGGGATTTGAAGGCCAAGGAATGCCTTGGTGAATCTTTTGTACTAATTAGATTAGTATAGAAAAAATAAGAGCCCGGTCAATGCAAAATAATTTTTATTATGTTATATATATGTTTATTTCGAATTGTTTGAATAACATGTCATATAGCCTAGGGTGCCCACTCGTGCATTTTACTTGCCATAACATGTCATAGATGCATTATCATTATAGACATAAAATTATGATTTTATGTAATTTAAAATGTTTAAGTTAGAAAATGATATGCATTGAAATCATTAATTAGATTAATGGGAATAAGTGTCTAAAACTTGAATTCTAATATATTGGACTTAATTGGTGCATAATAAATTCCATTGGTATATAGGATGGAAACCCAGATATAAATTCCATAGCCGATTCCGTATGGACGGATATATGGTCTGCACTCGGGATACAATTCCACGTACCATTGAATTTTATAACGCACTAAGATTTATTAAAATGTTTAATTAAAATTTTGACCATTTAGAATTCCATGTTTTTAGACTTTTAAGTGCCTAGTATTTTAAGGGTTAAAATATTGTAGCTCACTTATACCACTCTAATTAAATTAGTTTAATAGAGTAAAACTGTTAGTAGAGACTAATAGGATATTAGTGACACAATTTTAATAGTTAAAATTGATTAGCTCACTTATGACGAACTAGTGTAAATAAATTATGTTTTAGCCGCCATAAGTTTATCAACACTAGTTAGGATAAAATATTAGATATTTTAGATAGAAACCTTAAGTTTAAAATAGTGAGTGGGAGAGGGATATACGACAGTACATCCCGCGATCTCCGTTGTTAGTCCAAAAACGTGAGATTCAAAAGGCGCCTCGAGACGGCTTTGTTTTCGTCCCCCTATGGATGGTGTCCATTTTGGGTCAATATCAAGTTTGGGTTCCGAAAGGATAGGGATCCTAGATGTATCTTGTGAACTGACCTACCCTACGGCGGCACTTCACTTGTTAAGTCAAAGAATCTCGAAACGGCGGGTTACACTCACAAAGGAGTTATTAACTGTTAATGAAACTCCTTGATAAAAAAACGGTAGTTGTTTAATATAGGAATAAGAGTTATTCCCGCATATATTAAAACAACTGAGATTGTCTCAATCTATCATGCGAGTACTTGACCTACCCTACGGCGGCACTTACTTGTGGGATGATAGATCTCCGTGGCATAGTAATTCTTTTAGGTTTCTTATTCATTATTCATGGTTCATGCATCATGTTTAATTTTATGCCAAAATTCTTTGATGATTTTAATATGCGATGAATGAATGTTAAATGCATGTTTATTTTATTTTCAGCCATGGTTTCTCCAATTATTTCCATTCTCTCAAATGATAAGTTGACCGGAGAAAATTATGTAAAATGGAAAAGTAACATGAACGCTATCCTGGTCTGTGAAGACCTAAAGTTTATCCTGACAGAGGAACGTCCTCCTGAGCCGGCCAGAAATGCCGGCCAAGCTGTGCGCGATACCTATCAGAAATGGGTTGCAGTAAATGAGAAAGCCCGCTGCTACTTGCTAGCAGGGATGTCTGAGGTTCTTGCTGCTAAGCATGAACCTATGGCTCTAGCATCACAGATGATGGAGTCATTGCAGGGCATGTTTGGGCAACCTTCGGAGCGTCAACGCCATGAGGCCATGGTCTCAGCGATGACTGCTAGGATGAAGGATGGGACATCAGTCCGAGAGCATGTCTTAAGGATGATGACTTATCTCAATACTGCTGAAACCCATGGAGCTCATATTGACGAGCGTAGCCAGGTGACCATGATCACGGAAACTCTTTTGAAGAGTTTCTTGCAGTTTAAGAGCAACTATGTTATGAACAAGTTGACTTTTACTTTGACCCAACTGCTAAATGAGCTCACCCATTACGAGTCCATGCTGGTGGATCCTCGTAAATCCAGTGCAGAGGCAAATGTTGCCGAATCTTATAAATCTGCAAAGAAGAAGAAGAAAGGCACTAGAAAGGCTAAAGGTAAAGCCATGAAAAAGAAGAACAAGAAAGGCTCCGAGGATTCCAAGCCCAAAGGAAAATGTTTCCATTGCGACAAGAATGGGCATTGGAAAAGGATCTGTCCTAAATACCTTGCTGAGCTAAAGGAGAAAAAGGAAACAGGTAAATATGATTTACTCGTTATTGAATCTTTATTGGTGGAGGATGACAAATCCGCTTGGATTATTGATTCCGGGGCCACTAACCATGTTTGTTCTTCTTTACAACTACTTGATTCTTGGATGGACCTTGCTGAAGGTGACTACACCATGAGAGTCGGGACAGGGGATGCCGTTTCAGCAAGAGCAGTGGGAGTTTCTAGTTTAAGTTTTATTAATAATAGTTATTTAAATTTGAACGATGTGTTATTCATTCCTGGTTTTCGCAGGAATCTGATTTCTATTTCTAGACTTTTGGATGATGGTTATTCTATTTCTTTTAATAGCAATTTGGTTATTATTGGTAGAAATGGATTGACTATATGCACAGGAAACTCAGAAAATAACTTGTATGTGTTAAGACCGTTAACGCATAAGTCACTGCTCAACACTGAAATGTTTAAGGTTGAAAAACCAAAAACGAAACGGCAAAAGATTTCTCACGATGACACATATCTATGGCATCTTAGACTTGGTCACATCAACCTTGACCGAATAAATAGATTGATAAAGGATGAAGCCTTAAACCAGTTAAAGCTTGGGACTTTACCAGTTTGTGAGTCCTGTCTAGAAGGAAAAATGACTAAGAGACCTTTTTCTGGAAAAGGTATAAGAGCTAATCAACCACTAAAGCTAATACATTCGGACGTTTGCGGACCGATGAATGTAAAAGCCCGAGGTGGTTATGAATACTTCGTCACATTCATTGAAGACTATTCAAGATATGGGTATGTCTACCTAATGCATCACAAATCAGATACCTTTGAAAAGTTCAAAGAGTATCATGCTGAGGTTGAGAACCAATTAGGTAAGACAATCAAAACTCTACGATCGGATCGTGGAGGAGAATACCTCGACAGAGACTTCGAGGAATTCTTAGTTGAGCACGGGATAATATCCCAGCTCACAGCACCTGGAACACCATAACAAAATGGTGTTGTAGAAAGGAGAAATCGAACCCTACTAGACATGATAAGATCTATGTTTAGTTATAGCTCACTACCTAGTTCATTCTGGGGATATGCACTACAAATCGCAATGTATATCCTTAATGTAGTTCCATATAAGTCTGTTCCTAAGACTCCCTTAGAGTTGTGGAATGGTCATAAAGCTAGTTTACGACATTTCCGCATATAGGGGTGTCCAGCACATGTGCTGAAGAATAAAACTACAAAGTTGGAACCACGTTCTCATGTGTGCCTATTTGTAGGCCACCCGAAGGAAACTAGGGGAGGATTCTTCTAGAGTTCCGATGATAACAAAGTATTTGTATCGACAAATGCTACGTTTCTAGAGGAAGACTACATGAGGGAGTTCAAACCTCGTAGTAAAATGTAACTCGAGGAGTTACTTACTGGTTCGACCAGCGCGCCATCGTCAACAAAAGTTGACAAATACATAGCACCTTCGACATCTGATAGTCAGATACTTCCAAGTCAGAATGATCTACCACCCAGATGTAGTGGGAGGGTTGTACGACAACTTGATCGCTACTTAGGGGTTGGAGAGGCACAAGTTGTCGCCTCCAATGATGGTGTAGATGATCCATTGACCTATAGTAGTGCAATGGATGATCCTGACAAAGAATAATGGCTCAAAGCCATGAACCTGGAGATGGAGTCGATGTACTCCAACTCAGTCTGGGAACTTGTAGACCAACCTGATGGAGTGAAGCCCATAGGTTGCAAGTGGATCTACAAGAGGAAGAGGGGATCAGATGGGAAGGTACAGACCTTCAAAGCTAGACTAGTGGCCAAGGGTTATACCCAGAAAGATAGAGTTGACTATGCGGAAACTTTCTCGCCAGTAGCTATGCTAAAATCCATCTGCACTCTTCTATCCATAGCCGCATATTATGACTATGAAATCTGGCAAATGGACGTCAAGACTGAATTCTTGAATGGCAATCTTGATGAAAGTATCTATATGATACAACCAGAAGGGTTCACCGCCCAAGATCAAGAGAAAAAATTTTGCAAGCTGTAAAGGTCCATTTATGGACTCAATCAGGCATCTCGATCATGGAATATAAGATTTGATATAACGATCAAGTCTTATAATTTTGAGCAAAATATTGATGAGCCTTGTGTATACAAGCGCGTCATTGACGGGAATGTGGTTTTTCTTGTCTTATACGTTGATGACATCTTACTTATTGGGAATGATGTAAGAATATTATCAGACGTAAAAACCTGGCTAGCTGAGCAATTCCAAATGAAAGATTTGGGAAATGCAAGTTATGTTCTTGGGATCCAGATACTTCGAGATCGCAAGAAACGACTATTAGCTATGTCTCAGGCATCCTACATCGACAAGATTCTTGTGCGATTCGGGATGCAGAATTCCAAGAAAGGCAATATGCCTTATTGGCATGGAATTCATTTGTCGAAGGAATAATCTCATAAGACACCTCAAGTCGTTGAGGAAATGAGACATATCCCATACGCCTCAGCAGTTGGTAGTCTCATGTATGCCATGTTATGCACGAGACCGGACATCTGTTTTGCAGTGGGAGTAGTCAGTAGGTTTCAGTCAAATCCGGGATTAGATCACTGGGTGGCTGTGAAACACATTCTCAAATATCTAAAGAGAACAAGAGATTATATGCTAGTATATTCTGGAGAGGATATGATCCTAAGAGGATATACAGATTCTGATTTTCAGACAGATGTCGATTCCAGGAAATCAACATATGGATCAGTGTTCACCCTAGGTGGTGGGGCTATTGTTTGGCGGAGTATAAAGCAATCTTGCATTACCGACTCGACCATGGAGGCTGAATATGTAGCGGCTTGTGAAGCAGCTAAAGAAACAGTCTGGCTCCGTAAATTCTTGGGAGATCTGGAAGTTTTTCCAGATATGGATAAACTACTCACCCTCTATTGCGATAATAGTGGAGCAGTGGCAAACTCCAAAGAACCAAGAAGCAATAAGAGGGGAAATCATATAGAGAGGAAATATCATCTCATCAGGGAGATAGTGCAGAGAGGCGACGTTACCGTCACAAAGATTACATCCGCAGAGAACCTTCCTGATCCATTTACAAAGACCTTACCGGCTAAAGTGTTTGATGGTCACATAGATGGTCTAGGATTGCGAGACAAGTCCCATTTGCTCTAGTGCAAGTGGGAGATTGTTGGGATGTATGCCCTAAAGCTACATGTGATGCAAACGGCTTCATGTGTTTAGAAATAAAAGGATGCATTATTCATTTATCTAATTGTTTGTTCAATATCGCATATTGTATATCTTCATAAATACCGTAGACTACTTATGTACCATCAGACTTGGTGTATGAACGTCATGCACCAGAGGATTTAAGACTGAAGTTAGTAATCTTAAATAGTCCATAGAGAGCAAACAAATCGGGTACTTTGTTTGTGGTTTATCTATAACTGCGGTCCATTCTATATTTGTATGAGGATCTTAATCCGCATCGTCCATGTAGAGACATGAGAATTGAGGCACCTTATATGATGTGATAATATAGGACTGGGCCTAGATAGAAATGACATTCTTATAATATCCGTTAAACAAAGGAAGTCATTTCGATCTACTTGATGGTCATATATGGATTGATCTTAATCCTGAGTATACTACGAACTCCTACATAACGGGTTGTGTCCTTTGATTTACAAAGGTGAGGTTGGTGTAGCAATCCCAACCAATAACTACGTACTTTGGGGGCATAGTCTGTTATGTAGCTGGGAACGTTTTACATAGACATGGAATTCACTCATTCTTGCGAGAAGTAGATGAATATTTCTCTTAAGGGTTGATTCGGTACTTGAACGATTAGAGCGCTCAAGTCTTTCTATTATGAATAGAAAGATTATTATTCGTAACAGTTATGAATGAATCGTTCGTTAGAGAATCAATGGTACTTAAGATAAAATTATTAGAGGGGTATAACGGACATTATGTCCCGGCACTAATTATGAGATATTCGTGAAGGATCAATTCGTATGAAATGACTATATCGGTGGACACCGACATTGTTCGGCATTATATTTCATCTACGGCGACGAGAGTGCAACTTCGGGTTTTTAGTGGAATAACCCGGAGTTAATAATTCGTAATATTTAATTAAGAGCTTAATTAATATTTCGAGATTATTGGAGCTCAGAACTGTAGGTCCACTTGGTCCCCGTGCTAGCTCGATTTACTAGGATGAAGGATGGGACATCAGTCCGAGAGCATGTCTTAAGGATGATGACTTATCTCAATACTGCTGAAACCCATGGAGCTCATATTGACGAGCGTAGCCAGGTGACCATGATCATGGAAACTCTTTTGAAGAGTTTCTTGCAGTTTAAGAGCAACTATGTTATGAACAAGTTGACTTTTACTTTGACTCAACTGCTAAATGAGCTCACCCATTATGAGTCCATGCTGGTGGATCCTCGTAAATCCAGTGCAGAGGCAAATGTTGCCGAATCTTATAAATCTGCAAAGAAGAAGAAGAAAGGCACTAGAAAGGCTAAAGGTAAAGCCATGAAAAAGAAGAACAAGAAAGGCTCCAATGATTCCAAGCCCAAAGGAAAATGTTTCCATTGCGACAAGAATGGGCATTAGAAAAGGATCTGTCCTAAATACCTTACTGAGCTAAAAGAGAAAAAGGAAACAGGTAAATATGATTTACTCGTTATTGAATCTCTATTGGTGGAGGATGACAAATCCGCTTGGATTATTGATTCCGGGGCCACTAACCATGTTTGTTCTTCTTTACAGCTACTTGATTCTTGGATGGACCTTGCTGAAGGTGACTACACCATGAGAGTCGGGACAGGGGAAGTCGTTTCAGCAAGAGCAGTGGGAGTTTCTAGTTTAAGTTTTATTAATAATAGTTATTTAAATTTGAACGATGTGTTATTCATTCCTGGTTTTCGCAGGAATCTGATTTCTGTTTCTAGACTTATGGATGATGGTTATTCTATTTCTTTTAATAGCAATTTGGTTATTATTGGTAGAAATGGATTGACTATATGCACAGGAAACTCAGAAAATAACTTGTATGTGTTAAGACCGTTAACGCATAAGTCACTGCTCAACACTGAAATGTTTAAGGTTGAAAAACCAAAAACGAAACGGCAAAAGATTTCTCACGATGACACATATCTATGGCATCTTAGACTTGGTCACATCAACCTTGACCGAATAAATAGATTGATAAAGGATGAAGCCTTAAACCAGTTAAAGCTTGGGACTTTACCAGTTTGTGAGTCCTGTCTAGAAGGAAAAATGACTAAGAGACCTTTTTTCTGGAAATGGTATAAGAGCTAATCAACCACTAAAGCTAATACATTCGGACGTTTGCGGACCGATGAATGTAAAAGCCCGAGGTGGTTATGAATACTTCGTCACATTCATTGAAGACTATTCAAGATATGGGTATGTCTACCTAATGCATCACAAATCAGATACCTTTGAAAAGTTCAAAGAGTATCATGCTGAGGTTGAGAACCAATTAGGTAAGACAATCAAAACTCTACGATCGGATCGTGGAGGAGAATACCTCGACAGAAACTTCGAGGAATTCTTAGTTGAGCACGGGATAATATCCCAGCTCACAACACCTGGAACACCATAACAAAATGGTGTTGCAGAAAGGAGAAATTGAACCCTACTAGACATGATAAGATCTATTTTTAGTTATAGCTCACTACCTAGTTCATTCTGGGGATATGCACTGCAAATCGCAATGTATATCCTTAATGTAGTTCCATATAAGTCTGTTCCTAAGACTCCCTTAGAGTTGTGGAATGGTCATAAATCTAGTTTACGACATTTCCGCATATGGGGGTGTCCAGCACATGTGCTGAAGAATAAAACTACAAAGTTGGAACCACGTTCTCATGTGTGCCTATTTGTAGGCTACCCGAAGGAAACTAGGGGAGGATTCTTCTAGAGTCCCGATGATAACAAAGTATTTGTATCGACAAATGCTACGTTTCTAGAGGAAGACTACATGAGAGAGTTCAAACCTCGTAGTAAAATGTAACTCGAGGAGTTACTTACTGGTTCGACCAGCGCGCCATCGTCAACAAAAGTTGACAAATACATAGCACCTTCGACATCTGATAGTCAGATACTTCCAAGTCAGAATGATCTACCACCCAGATGTAGTGGGAGGGTTGTACGACAACTTGATCGCTACTTAGGGGTTGGAGAGGCACAAGTTGTCGCCTCCAGTGATGGTGTAGATGATCCATTGACCTACAGTAGTGCAATGGATGATCCTGACAAAGAATAATGGCTCAAAGCCATGAACCTGGAGATGGAGTCGATGTACTCCAACTCAGTCTGGGAACTTGTAGACCAACCTGATGGAGTGAAGCCCATAGGTTGCAAGTGGATCTACAAGAGGAAGAGGGGATCAGATGGGAAGGTACAGACCTTCAAAGCTAGACTAGTGGCCAAGGGTTATACCCAGAAAGATAGAGTTGACTATGCGGAAACTTTCTCGCCAGTAGCTATGCTAAAATCCATCTGCACTCTTCTATCCATAGCCGCATATTATGACTATGAAATCTGGCAAATGGACGTCAAGACTGCATTCTTGAATGGCAATCTTGATGAAAGTATCTATATGATACAACCAGAAGGGTTCACCGCCCAAGATCAAGAGAAAAAAGTTTGCAAGCTGTAAAGGTCCATTTATGGACTCAATCAGGCATCTCGATCTTGGAATATAAGATTTGATATAACGATCAAGTCTTATAATTTTGAGCAAAATGTTGATGAGCCTTGTGTATACAAGCGCGTCATTGACGGGAAGGTGGTTTTTCTTGTCTTATACGTTGATGACATCTTACTTATTGGGAATGATGTAAGAATATTATCAGACGTAAAAACCTGGCTAGCTGAGCAATTCCAAATGAAAGATTTGGGAAATGCAAGTTATGTTCTTGGGATCCAGATACTTCGAGATCGCAAGAAACAACTATTAGCTATGTCTCAGGCATCCTACATCGACAAGATTCTTGTGCGATTCGGAATGCTGAATTCCAAGAAAGGCAATCTGCCTTATCAGCATGGAATTCATTTGTCGAAGGAATAATCTCCTAAAACACCTCAAGTCGTTGAGGAAATGAGACATATCCCATACGCCTCAGCAGTTGGTAGTCTCATGTATGCCATGTTATGCACGAGACCGGACATCTGTTTTGCAGTGGGAGTAGTCAGTAGGTTTCAGTCAAATCCGAGATTAGATCACTGGGTGGCTATGAAACACATTCTCAAATATCTAAAGAGAACGAGAGATTATATGCTAGTATATTCTGGAGAGGATATGATCCTAAGAGGATATACAGATTCTGATTTTCAGACAGATGTCGATTCCAGGAAATCAACATCTGAATCAGTGTTCACCCTAGGTGGTGGGGCTATTGTTTGGCGGAGTATAAAGCAATCTTGCATTGCCGACTCCACCATAGAGGCTGAATATGTAGCGGCTTGTGAAGCAGCTAAAGAAGCAGTCTGGCTCCGTAAATTCTTGGGAGATCTGGAAGTTTTTCCAGATATGGATAAACTACTCACCCTCTATTGCGATAATAGTGGAGCAGTGGCAAACTCCAAAGAACCAAGAAGCAATAAGAGGGGAAAGCATATAGAGAGGAAATATCATCTCATCAAGGAGATAGTGCAGAGAGGCGACGTTACCGTCACAAAGATTGCATCCGCAGAGAACCTTCCTGATCCATTTACAAAGACCTTACCGGCTAAAGTGTTTGATGGTCACATAAATGGTCTAGGATTGCGAGACAAGTCCCATTTGCTCTAGTGCAAGTGGGAGATTGTTGGGATGTATGCCCTAGAGCTACATGTGATGTAAACGGCTTCATGTGTTTAGAAATAAAAGGATGCATTATTCATTTATCTAATTGTTTGTTCAATATCGCATATTGTATATCTTCATAAATACCGTAGACTACTTATGTACCATCAGACTTGGTGTATGAACGTCATGCCCCAGAGGATTTAAACTGAAGTTAGTAAACTTAAATAGTCCATAGAGAGCAAACAAATCGGGTACTTTGTTTGTGGTTTATCTATAACTGCGGTCCATTCTATATTTGTATGACGATCTTAATCCGGATCGTCCATGTAGAGACATGAGAATTGAGGCACCTTATATGATGTGATCATATAGGACTGGGCCTAGATAGAAATGACATTCTTATAATATCCGTTAAACAAAGAAAGTCATTTCGATCTACTTGATGGTCATATATGGATTGATCTTAATCCTGAGTATACTACGAACTCCTACATAACGGGTTGTGTCCTTTGATTTACAAAGGTGAGGTTGGTGTAGCAATCCCAACCAATAACTACGTACTTTGGGGGCATAGTCTGTTATGTAGCTGGGAACGTTTTACATAGACATGGAATTCACTCATTCTTGCGAGAAGTAGATGAATATTTCTCTTAAGGGTTGATTCGGTACTTGAACGATTAGAGCGCTCAAGTCTTTCTATTATGAATAGAAAGATTAATATTCGTAACAGTTATGAATGAATCGTTCGTTAGAGAATCAATGGTACTTAAGATAAAATAATTAGAGGGGTATAACGGACATTATGACCCGACACTAATTACGAGATATTCATGAAGGATCAATTCGTATGAAATGACTATATCGGTGGACACCGACATTGTTCGGCATTATATTTCATCTACGGCGACGAGAGTGCAACTTCGGGTTTTTAGTGGAATAACCCGGAGTTAATAATTCGTAATATTTAATTAAGAGCTTAATTAATATTTCGAGATTATTGGAGCTCAGAACCGTAGGTCCACTTGATCCCCGTGCTAGCTCGATTTACTATAGCGGAGCTAATATAATTGGATGTCCAATTATATACTCACAAAAGGAATAAATATTATTAATATGATTAATAATAATTATATCACACATGACACTTTATATTAAAAGTTAATATAAAGTATTAATAATTATATATGATAATTATTAAATTAGAACATTAAATTATATATGATATAATTTAATGAGGCTAAGGATTATTACCAAGGTAGGATTCCTTATTGGATAATGAATAGGATTTGTTTGTTTTGGAAACAAAATCAAATCCTAATTGTCCCCTACCTTGGCCGAATTTTTGGAGTCATATTAGGGATAGGATTTGTTTGTTTTGGAAACAAAATCAAATCCAAATTAAATCCCCCTTGGCCGAAAATTTGGAGTCCTAAAGGGAGTAGGATTTGTTTATTTTGGAAGTAAAATAAAACAAGGATTCCTAATCCCCCCTTTGCCGAATTTCAAGAGCAATGGGAGACTAGTGGTTGTTTTGTTTTTAATGAAACGAATTAACCATAAGTATAAAAGAAAAATTATGATTTAATTTTTTTGATCCAAGAAATCAAAAAAACCTAGCCTCCATCTCCTTCTCCAAGCTCTCAAGAGTTGAGAATTCTTTTGGTGTGTGTGATTATTCTCTAAACCGTTTAGAGATTAATTTGTGAGTGTAGCCCACACTACTCTCCGTTAGTGTCGAGACATAGTTCGGAAGACCTCGTGATGTTGAAAAGACTCTTCTAACCCTCACTACAAGTCACGGCAGGGGGCAATTTCTCAGCCCACTGCCGCACTCATCATCATCCCCAGGGAGCTCGGTTTTGTTTGGTTTCCATTCGGGATTTTGGGAAATACTTTGGGATAATTTTAGGGCTGTGTTAGGATTGATTTTTGCTGAAAAATCAGATCTGAATTTGACCAGTAAGTTGCGCAAAACTGAACAGAAAATAAGAGCAGTTCGCGCGTGTATCGGGTCCAAAACAGTCCGCTATTTCACTGCAGTTTGAGGGCCTGTTCGGGGACTGTTTCGGGGCTATTCCGCGGCTGAAAGTTTGTCCAAAACATCAGTGAAATCACTGGTAAGGTTCGGCCATAGCAAGGGAAGAGCAGAAAAAATTTTCAAGTTCGATTCGTGAGCCTAATCGCTTCCGCTGCGCGAGAGAAAGCGTTTCCTACAATAAGATCTAAGAATAGATCTATGAAGATCCTTCAATCTCATTATCATACTTTAAAGATCTAACCCTTAGTTCTGACAAAGAAATTAAGGAGTCTACTGCGACAAGCTTAATGGATTAAGCACTTAAGTTATCATTACATAAATCTTCCAAAGATTATGCTCTACTATTTGCTTAACTTCGGGCTTAGGCCTAATATGTTATTTTATCAAATAAAGTAACTTATTATTTTCCAGTACCATCCTGAAATTTATTCCTAATTTGAAAATTAAACCATTTAAATACATTTTCCCTAGGATTATGTATTGAAAGTTAATCTTTCAATTTTATCTTCATTCTAATAGTCCAACTATTTAATCAACGATTCAGGTACTGTTCATTATAATGATTATTATAGTCCAACTATATATTCAATTATAATTTATTTGTTTGAATACAGTCCAACCATTAATTAAAACAACAATTTAAATATTAGTCCAACTAATATTTAATATATTTGACGAATGATATTTGTTTGAGCGCGTTTGGCAAGTAATTAAACGAATATTGCAAATTCAATTCGTGCCTCCCACTATTTTTCGGCGAGCCTTTAACCCTCTGTCGAGTACTCTGGAAACCGTGTTTCATAGCGGGCTAGGATCCCGTTAAATATCACACAATCTTGACTTTGGCCAACAAATTATATGATAATTAACTTGGTAGATCTCTAAGATCAATTGGATCTTATCCAATTCCTAGATACAGTAGGGGGACATCCAAGTTCGAAACATATATCTTATATGTGCCAACATATCCAATATATTACCTAACCTTTTTCCTCTGAATCAACTAAGCCTTGGCTTTGGCACAACAAACTTAGTGATCCCAGTTAAGCGTGACCCATTGACCATGGAAAGCTTCGTAATCAATGTCGATGGACAAGAAGTGGTCTTGACTTTGGCCAACAAACCACAACTTGGACAAGACACCGATATGGAACAAAGCTCTCATGATTCAAACACATCTTCGACGGATAAAAGCCTTGACTTTGGCCAACAAGCCAATTCCAGTCTCGGATCTTGAGTGAGAATCACTCAATGGAAGGAAAAACGCTTAATATTGTATGAGGGTTTTTCGCGTGCAAATTGGCAACCAATTTTTTATCTTTGTTAAGGTCTCATCATCATACACCCTTAAACATGCATTCTAAATACATAAAAAAAGGCTCGTATAAATAAAATAATAATGATATGCGGATGGATACTTTTACACATTGATCCTAGATCAAGTCTCTCATTTTCCTCTCTCCCGCTAGCACAAATATTTCTTCTACCCGTTACACTACACTTCTAAAGAAACCTCATTTACATTGAGGGGAATAAGTGAGAAGAGAATACAAAGAATATAGAGGTGATAAGGCTGGACACGCAGGTCCAATTAATAAATCAAATTTATTACAACAATTTCTAAAATTGCCCCACCCTTCTAATATCCATCTGATATACATTATTCATGCATCGCAACCATGTATTCACACAAGCATGTTATCAATAAATCTAATCAAATTAATTAATTTGATAATTAGTGACCATCAAATGTTCAAACAACGATTTGATTTTGCTCGAGTCAAACTCGTTTTGCGAATAAGTACTCAAAGTACGAATTCTCGAATTAAATTAAACTACATAATTAAATCAAATTCAATTTGTATTTAATACTAATTCGCTATTTAATTCCAAATTAAATATTACACTTTATTACGAACCTTTACGATTTAAATTCCAAATTTTATCGTTATGGGTCTCAAAGCCCGATTAACGTCCAACTTTAATTTAATTAAAGTCCAATGGGCTTTTAATTAATTTCTTAAGGCGTGGACTTTTGGTCAACTCGGGTCAAACCCAATAACCAAAGTCCAATCCGGGAGTTACCCCATAAGCCCAGAAATCAATTTAGGCCCACTAGGCCCAATTAAACTTTAAAGGTCCATTAATCGCATTTGGGCTTTATGGAAGCGGTTTTGGGCCTAATTGGATCCAACCAATTTTGCCTAAACCTAACTTAGTACAACCAAGCCCAATAAGCCCATTTACAACATTACAAGCCCAAATCCAATTTAAGCCCAAATAATTTAATTCTAAAAAATTCCAAATTTCTCAATTAAATTAACTAAAGTGTATTACACAATTAATTACCCAAATCAATATTTCCAAAACACAAATTTGTACAATTAATCATGCTTTTTAACAACAAAACATGTCCAACACATTTTATCAAAAATCAAACCCATTTCATGCTCTTCAAGTCTCGGCAATGGGGTTAATTTTATGTCCAATTTTAATTCAATCTAATTAAATCCAATTAAATATTATATCAACTTTCCCAACATTATTCTGTTGGGGTTGGTGCTCAGAGCGCCAATCCGGACCGTATTTATGTATGATTCAAGAATATGAACATCCACTTATTCCATAATATTACTTATTTATGGTTGCACCTCTTTTTCTTATATACGTATTCGATCGAATTATTATTAGATTGAAACTAAATGGGGTTTAGTGATATGTATATATTAGATAAAGGCCCGATAATATATAATACAGTACACAGTTACAAAGGGAGTTTGTAATTGACATTGGGAAGTGTCACTGTTATATATATATTATCAAACATTGTTCCTGGTCAAGATTCACTAACACGGGTCGGTTAGTCAAATCTGTTAAGACCAGTACATGTCGTTTATCGAGACTTGGTCCGATGGTTTATCCCAATGAACCATGAGTCTGGGGAGACTCGTATAGACGTGTAGGTGTTTATAGTGTATAAACACTGAACGGCTCACCGAAGATTCTTAATGGATGGTACTCCAACGTCAATAAGAATCTTCTCGGGTTGAGTAGCATAGTGGTCCTTCGACTTGAGACACCACTGTGGATGTATGAGACATCCTCCACACTTAGATAGCAGTCACGTCACCGATCTATTTACATCAGACCTCCGCCTGTTCGTTGGGTGTAGATCGATCCTCAGGATATCCTGTGTGTGTCAAGATAGGATCCGTCAATTCTGTGTACAGAGCATAGGTAGTCCATATATATTTAGCAGTCTGTTAAATCTGTGGCCACAGTATACATCGGAAGTAAGTTCCGAGTGTTATTTAAAGATTGTTAATTGATACGTCGACGAGATAATACCTATAGAGATTTGACGTTTACATCTATATCTCTGGGATTATCTGGATACCTGTGACGGAGGGATTATACGTATGCAATGACCTCGACCTGTATGATTCAGCTAGTTTATCCGTGGTCGTCATAATTTACGGGTGGATAAATTATGGACACGAAATTGAATTTTGTGACGGATATACCTGAATCTAGAAAGTCTCAATAATGAAATATACTCGTAGAGCACTAGAGCAACACATATATAAATAATATTGATTATTTATAAAGTCGTTTAAAAGTTAAACGCAAAATACATGCATAGGGACCCGATAGTCCTTTCCTTAATTATTGTGTATTTACATTTAATACTTGATTAATTTAAATACACATTAATTAATAGTGAAATTGAGATATTTGACTAATATCATAAATGTATATGTGTTTAATATTTAATGTAAATATAATACATATATTTAATATATTTGTATTTAATTATTTAATGTTAAATGATTAAATTAATAAAATATAAATATTTTAAGATTTAGATATTTGTTTTTAAGGCTTAGTTGCCTTTGTTGACCAAGTGATAAATATCTAATAAAGTGGTTTTTAGATATTTAATCAACTTGATCAAATTAAAATGGAATGAAATTGAAATTGATAATTGGTATATACTAATGGCCATTTTCGGCCAAGGCCTTTTTTGGGCAAGTATATATTGTTTTCATTTAATTTTTAATGTTAACCTAATACACTTTAAAAGAAAACTCCATTAATGGAAACCAAAGAAAGCTTGTGAGAAAGAAAGAAGAAACTGAAGAAAGCTTGGATTTTAGTAAGTTTCTCCAACTTACTATTAGAAAGAAAAATGTTCCTTAGGATCTAGGCTTTAACATATGATGTTCTTAGGTTATTTCTTTCTTTATTCTTTGTGTTTTTGATGATGGAAGTTTTGATGAAAGTGTAGAGCATGTATGATGAAGGAAGCTTATGGCTATTGTAGTAATAAGTGTTCTTTTATGTTTGGAAACCTTGTTGCTAATCTAGAGTTGTTTACCCACTCTTAGATGACCTAGATTTGATCTTGAGTTGTTTCATTCTGTTGAGACTTTGATTGGATGGAAGAAACATGATTGAAGTATTGGATTTAACCAATTTGGTCTCTAATTTGTCCAATTTGAAGAAATTGAAAAATTAGGGTTCATGACCAATTCCAAATTTGGGGCTTTTCATATATGTTGTGCATTTGGATGTGTATATGATGCATATAAAGTTTCATGTACATTGGATTACATCTTGATGTGTTTTGATGCATGAAATGACAAAGTGCACAAAATGGCACCATTGGAATGCATTCGGCCATGGGTCCAATTTTGGGGATTTATGTTGCTTTTAGTGTTTTGATATTTTGAACATGCTAATTTCATCTTAGAAATGATTTAGAATCATCCAAAATTGATTTGAACAATTTCGGACTAAAATGAACAAAATACCAAGTGTTAGGGCAATCTGGTAAATTCATAAAAATTTGATTTATTGAATTTTATTTCATAATTTTATTATTGGTTAATTAAATAAATATGTTTATTTAATTTATCCGAGAAAAAGTTTTGAAATCGGAAAATTTGATTTTCCACCGTTTCCGCTGCGTTACCGGATTTAGCCCCTAAAACCCCTACAAAATGGTATCAGCGAGTCTGATTCTAGGCCTCCATAAATGATTAGCTTGTTTTATTCAATGTTTAATCATGTTTTCTTGAATTTATGCATGCTTGTTATAATCTAATTTGATTAGATTTAGGGTGTATGACACTTAATGGAATATCCCCGTTTAATAAGGTTTTAAAGTAACTAGTATTTGGAATACATGTTTCTTGGTCCGTCTTGTCAATACGGTTTATAAATATTTTTTCGTTCACTACATCCGAGACCGTGCCTCTGCTGTGAGGGTGTAGCCGATAGAAATTTATTTATGCCGGATGTATATTAGATACTAGATAAATTCAAGCGAAAGTGGAATCCTGAACGTGCCCTAGCTGTCAGGGTTACGCAAGTAACTTGAGTTTATCATTGATGAGTTTAACCTTGGTACGTCTCCTTGTGGGCCTGCCTTCGCAGCGACAACGAGAAACGACCAGGACCAGAACCTCGGAGTCACTAGTGAGTGATTGACAATTAGTTGTCTACCTGTGAATATACGTAGGCGAGACCGTGCCTCTGCTGTGAGTCGAAATATATTCATGGGGTCCTCTTCCCATTATGGAATTCGATTTAATTATTAAATTCTCGTTTTTCCGTTGGGGATTACGGTATTACGTAAAATAGGGGGAGGCACTGCTAAGTTTAAAATATTCCATAACTTTGGCAGTGTGTATTATTATGGAAATTGTCGTTTATTTGTTTCCTTATTCTATTGTTTAATAGAATTAAACTTTTATTTACTGCACACATATTTTGATATGTTATCTGACTAGACTCTTGGTTGCAGTTATTCTAGAATAGGTTCTAGATACTATTAGACAAGGATATTATTAGATTAGTCTAAAACCATCGGGAACTTTTGTTCCGATTTTCTTCAAAATCAAGATGGTTAGTGACTTAGTTTCTAAGTCATGTTAGATAATCTAGATAGATATCCCTTTAGGATATAATACTTTAGAGAGAATAGTTTCTTATGCAGTAAGAATTGACTTGAATTAGTTCATGTCTCGAGATTCTTGACTGGCATTAAGAAAGCCCCATTAGGTATTTGTTTATCTAGTAATGACATTTCTTTGCTTTAATTACCTTAGAGGCAATGTGTCTGACACAATTTGCTGATCAGTTATTTACAATTGTTGTGAATATTTGAATGCAAATAGTAAAGCTAAAGAAAGGAGATGTGTATAGTTGTGTATAGAAAATATCGATTTTCACAAATAATACAACTATAGGTATTGGATACCAGATCTCCCGTCTAGTTATTTAAAAATATTAGTTAATGATTGTTTTGATATTTGATATCGGAACTTGCGACTATTGGAATTACTTGTTGTTAAGAAACAATTGTTATATATTTTTAATATAACTAGTAGTGTCATTGACGTAAAGATAAACATTAAGAAAATTATTCGGTAAAATAAATAATTTAGAACGGTGTTTTATGAGTTTAATCACTTAAGCATTAGATGCTTATTCCGTTTGGTAAAGGATGGTTTGATACGAGATCACACCACACATCCTTATCCATTTAATGAATATTGTATTCGGAAGGTGATTAAGATCTCATTTAACTAATGATTGTCATTGGACCACCAGATTTATTTAACTGATACATTGGATGTATATAGTTTAATAAATTGTAATTGCTTAAGGTAGTTTTCTTTACTTTGTAACTTAGTTGATGAATTGTCATAACTTAGTTACGTGTTTCTGAAGGAACACATATTGAAAGTCTTGAAAGTATCAAGAACTTTCAATCTGTTCTGATGAAACGTAGATTGAACATTTTTGACTTGTTCAAATATTTTCAATCTAAAGTATTTTGAAAACTTGATCCTTAAAATTCATTACATGTCTTTGAACTGTTCAAAGATTTTTGATACGATCAAACGTATGAGTTTAAAGCAATTAGTTCTAAGGTTATTTAGTGAATATGATTCATATTCAATATTAATCTTCCACGATTCCATCTTGATGGAATTGAGTAGTGGGAGCAATCGAATCTTATATGATTTGATTCGTTTGATATTGAATGTTACCGAATTAGTTTCAATACTCTTGGGGTTATGCTCCAGTAACACTAATCATCTCTTTAATTAATGTTCCATTAATTTCTACAGTTACATATATGATATGTATAGGTAGAAAATCCGAATCTTGAAAAGTTTAAGATTTGAATGTTTCTTTTATATAATAGTTATATAATGGAAATTACTTACACCTTGGAGGTATAAGTAAAAGTTTATCGTTTATTCTGTTTAATAGAATATTGTATTCTATTTGATAGAATATATTTTCTACGATCCTAAGTAATAAAATTGTTTTATTACTTGGCGTGTAACATCAGATGTTACTATTGTAGAAAAGACTTGACTTATTGAAGTCAAATGTGAGAATGATAAATTATAAATGGAACTACGTAATTAATAAGATGAAACAACCCTTATACATCTTCTATATAAGTCTAATAGGATATCATTTTTCATTTATGAGTATTTGATACTTAATGGTTCTGTTGTTTTCTTATTGAAGAAAAATATCCTATAACTTATAATGGAAGCGATATTTGATATCGATTCTGGAAGTTCACCATTGAACCATAGATCTAAAATTGTCCATAGCTTACTACGATCAAGTTTTGAACTTGATTAAGCTTTCATTATGAATTAGTTCATGATATGTGCTAATTGTTTGCGCAGCAAAAGCAGTATGAGCTTGTTAAAGGTTTAACCTTTACATTATGACAGTGATAAAGGTTATACTCAGCAATCTATTATAGATTCTGATAAAACTTATCTCGAGTCACGCTAATTGAACAATTAATGATATATTGGTTAATGTTGATATTAAACTATACATTTTAGCTAAATAATGCAAAGTCGTTTTTTGAATGACTTATTCAGATAAGAGATCAGTTGTGATTTCTTTGTTTGAAGAGTTCATTCTGGAATGGCCCTAGAGTTTGTGTTCTTCTGAGATCGCAGTTTAGTGTGCTAGCTTATAGAGCCTATTGTAGACTCGGATAAGTCTTCCAGAAATATGTGTTTTTATATTTTTGATATCGTCAGATTGTCTGATCTTGTCAAAGTATATAGAATACATATGTGATAAAAGGGTTAGTGGGAGCGTACAAATTACTTTCTAGTGTTATATATCCTAACAAAATTATCATTATTATAGTAATAATGAGATGTTTGTGAGGTAAAAAGGTTTACCTAAGTCTTCTTTACTCCGTGAAAACAGTGGGAGTAGTCTCTGTTATATACGATATAAAGTTTTATATAAGATATAAAACCAAGAGACTTGTGAGATACTCCTATTATTCGTACATTAGATATGATCTAATAAAGGACATAACTAGGCTATCTGTATGACAGTTAGTTTAACTGTTGGACAATTATTGTGTGTCTTATATAAAGTATTCATCTTTTGTAAAAGATGATTCCATTTTCGAAAGAGATATTGATTAGAATGTCTAATCAATCTTATGTATCATTTGATGATGACATAATAAATACTTTATAATGTGCGATTAAAGATATTGATTTAATCGTAATTGTTACGAGTTATTATGATATCCTATAGACCATAGGATGGATCTTGAAACACGTTCTTTGTGATCTTTGAGATATTAAGAACGAGTTCTAATTCATGGAGAATACAGTCTGCAACCATTAGGGTCATATTAGTTTTGAGACTAATTATGACGTTAGACAGTCTACGTCATAAAGAGTCACAAAAGATGCAGTGGGAGTGTCACGAATGATTCTACTGTTTCAGTGGAATTAGATGCAACTTATGAAGTATTGACTTATGAAGTTGCATAGTGACCTTATAAAATATAAGTTTTGAATTGTTATTGTGCTTGCGGTTGTCTTCATAGTATTTTGGATTTGATCCCTAAATGCTTGGACAACTCAGAAGCTGTAGAATAATACTGATGTAGCATCAGAGTCATATTGATGTATAATTTAGATTCTACAAAATATGAATGATGCTATCTATAGGAAACGATGGAGTTTTTTTGACAAACTCAATATGTCATAGCGGACTTGTTTCTTGTTGCCTACCTCTTAAGTACTGGTGAGCTTTTGAGGGCCATGTGCATACGATACACATTGAGATGTGTATACGATACCGTGGATTGGCACTAGAGCAAGTGGGAGAAATTGTTAGGGTTGGTGCTCAGAGCGCCAATCCGGACCGTATTTATGTATGATTCATGAATACGAACATCCCCTTATTCCATAATATTACTTATTTATGGTTGCACCTCTTATTCTTATATACGAATTCGATCTAATTATTATTAGATTGAAACTAAATGTGGTTTAGTGATATGTATATATTAGATAAAGACCCGATAATATATAATACAGTACACAGTTACAAAGGGAGTTTGTAATTGACATTGGGAAGTGTCACTGTATTTATATATATTATCAAACATTGTTCCTGGTCAAGATTCACTAACACGGGTCGGTTAGTCAAATCCGTTAAGACCAGTACATGTCGTATATCGAGACTTGGTCCGATGGTTTATCCCAATGAACCATGAGTTTGGGGAGACTCGTATAGACGTGTAGGTGTTTATAGTGTATAAACACTGAACGGCTCACCGAAGATTCTTAATGGATGGTACTCCAACGTCAATAAGAATCTTCTCGGGTTGAGTAACATAGTGGTCCTTCGACTTGAGACACCACTGTGGATGTATGAGACATCCTCCACACTTAGATGGCAGTCACATCACACCGATCTATTTAGATCAGACCTCCGCCTGTTCGTTGGGTGTAGATCGATCCTCAGGATATCCTGTGTGTGTCAAGATAGGATCCGTCAGTTCTGTGTACAGAGCATAGGTAGTCCATATATATTTAGCAGTCTGTTAAATCTGTGGCCACAGTATACATCGGAAGTAAGTTCCGAGTGTTATTTAAAGATTGTTAATTGATACGTCGACGAGATAATACCTATAGAGATTTGACATTTACATCTATATCTCTGGGATTATCTGGATACCTGTGACGGAGGGATTATACGTATGCAATGACCTCGACCTGTATGATTCAGCGTTTATCTGTGGTCGTCATAATTTACGGGTGGATAAATTATGGACACGAAATTGGATTTTGTGACGGATATACCTGAATCTAGAGAGTCTCAATAATGAAATATACTCGTAGAGCACTAGAGCAACACATATATAAATAATATTGATTATTTATAAGGTCGTTTAAAGGTTAAACGCAAAATACATGCTTAGGGACCCGATAGTCCTTTCCTTAATTATTGTGTATTTACATTTAATACTTGATTAATTTAAATACACATTAATTAATAGTGAAATTGAGATATTTGACTAATATCATAAATGTATATATGTATTTAATATTTAATGTAAATATAATACATATATTTAATATATTTGTAATTAATTAATTAATTAATTATTTAATTGTTAAATGATTAAATTAATTAAAATATAAATATTTTAAGATTTAGATATTTGTTTTTAAGGCTTAGTTGCCTTTGTTGACCAAGTGATAAATATCTAATAAAGTGGTTTTTAGATATTTAATCAACTTGATCAAATTAAAATGGAATGAAATTGAAATTGATAATTTGGTATATACTAATGGCCATTTTCGGCCAAGGCCTTTTTTGGGCAAGTATATATTGTTTTCATTTCATTTGTAATGTTAACCTAATACACTTTAAAAGAAAACTCCATTAATGGAAACCAAAGAAAGCTTGTGAGAAAGAAAGAAGAAACCAAAGAAAGCTTGGATTTTAGTAAGTTTCTCCAACTTACTATTAGAAAGGAAAATGTTCCTTAGGATCTAGGCTTTAACATATGATGTTCTTAGGTTATTTCTTTTTTATTCTTTGTGTTTTTGATGATGGAAGTTTTGATGAAAGTGTAGAGCATGTATGATGAAGGAAGCTTATGGCTATTGTAGTAATAAGTGTTCTTTTATGGTTTTGGAAACCTTGTTGCTAATCTAGAGTTGTTGACCCACTCTTAGATGACCTAGATTTGATCTTGAGTTGTTTCATTCTGTTGAGACTTTGATTGGATGGAAGAAACATGATTGAAGTACTGGATTTAACCAATTTGGTCTAATTTGTCCAATTTGAAGAAATTGAAAAATTAGGGTTCATGACCAATTCCAAATTTGGGGCTTTTCATTTATGTTGTGCATTTGGATGTGTATATGATGCATATAAAGTTTAATGTACATTGGATTACATCTTGATGTGTTTTGATGCATGAAATGACAAAGTGCACAAAATGGCACCATTGGAGTGCATTCGGCCATGGGTCCAATTTTGGGGATTTATGTTGCTTTTGGTGTTTTGATGTTTTGAACATGCTAAGTTCATCTTAGAAATGATTTAGAATCATCCAAAATTGATTTGAACAATTTCGGACTAAAATGAACAAAATACCAAGTGTTAGGGCAATCTGGTAAATTCACATAAATTTGATTTATTGAATTTTATTTCATAATTTTATTATTGGGTAATTAAATAAATATGTTTATTTAATTTATCCGAGAAAAAGTTTTGAAATCGGAAAATTTGATTTTCCACCGTTTCCGCTGCGTTACCGGATTTAGCCCCTAAAACCCCTACATATTCCAACTCATCAAATGAATCAAAATCAAAAAATTCCAAGACATTAGGGCAATGATGACTTTCGGCCAAGCTAAGTCATTAGGGAAAAATTGATCCAACTCAATATTCATCAAATTGATCATGCATAACACCATGTTATCATCATTCAAGCATATATCAACAATCAATTTCATCAAAACATGCTCAAATCATTTTTACCCAAATTTTACCCTAATCATGTTTCATGCTCAAATGGCTCTGATACCATTGTTGGGTTTCTATTAAGTCCCAAGGATCATTTATAAGCAATGAAACAAGTATGAATACACGAAGAAATATGGCGGAAACATACTTACAACGATCGGTTGAGATGCGACGAAGAACACTTCAAGTTTCTGCCTTCTATCAAGCTCAGTAGTGAGCTGATTTGGAGTCCCATTTTTGGCTTCAATCTTCGAGAATCCAAGCTCCAAGCTTTCGAATGGTGTTCCAAGCTCGCGGGTGGGTTTCCCTATCACCTTCGTATGTCTCCTAGAGTGTGCTAGCACTTTGATTTTGCAACAAAATCACTCATTCCTTCTCTATTGCTCAAGGCAGTGAGCTGTGTAAATGAAGAAGAAATTTCAGCCCTTTTGGGCGTGAGAGAGAGAGAGCATTTTGCTCCAGAACGTGAACAAAAAGGAGGAAAGAGAGAGATCAAAGTGTTGTATAATTTTTTCATATCAAATACCAAAAATTAAAAGTCAAATGCCATTAAAATAATGATATATGTCTTTCAAGCTTCCAAAAAGCTTTTCAACAACTTCTATCAAGTCACATCACTCACTCAATCAAGTGACAAGTTGTCACATCACTCAAAGTGACTAATAATTTGACGTTTGATGCGACTAGCGATTTGACGATTGATTTGACTTGCGTGCCGCACTCGAATTCGAAATGCGAATGCGCTCGCAAATAATCCCGGGCTCGGGTTCGCTAATTCCAAATTAACGAATTTTCCGTTGCGTCGTAATTAAATCTAATTTAATTAAATAATCATGCCAATCATAATTACTATTCACGTCGCTAATGAATTAATTTAAAATTAATTCGTTCACCCGAATTAAAATCCGATTTTAATTCCGCGTCGAAATCCAATTTCGTTTAATATATCGAATATATTAATTAATCGATTAATTCCAAATTAATCGTTATCTCTCTTTAAATGATATTTTATCCCAGATAAAATATCTCCGTAATTAATCCCAGATTAATATTCTCTCTCATCTAATTAATCCCAGATTAATTAAAAGTGCGAGTTATACGTCATCGGTGAATCTTCAGGAAGCGACCCATGAGATCCCCGGATATGTTGGTAGTAAATTCGGTCATCGGACTATCCGAACACGTAAGTACCTCGTACTACGTTTGTATCGATTTACAAGACAAGGTTGGCTTCTAGCAAAGCGCCATGCCTACCCAATTCTCCAGAAATATCCTTACAAGAATATAAGATCTGTATCAGGCGTTGTATACGTAGTATTACGTATGTCGATCCAGTATCAGATGATCACATGCTAGGCCTTGGGCTGGAATTGTGTTTGCCCCGTACGAAGCACATGTCGGATTTCTGGTAACTAGTCTCTATAATCGGATATACATGACCTTGTCATAATATCAAGATAGCTGCAGCATTTAAGAGAACCAGTCCCGTATCCTACGTGACCATCATCTCCACTATGACTGGAGTGATACTTCCGTCTTGATATCACACCCATTACACTACGATTCTTAATATACCCATAAGAGGCGTACACAGAAACCGGTTAAAGCCCTGGACGACCACAACCAAAGTATATTGATTGTCGCAAGTATTAGCGGTGCAAGTCTCAGGTTAAGACCAAATACACCTACCCTGATTTCGGACTTCCATAGACACATAGTCATACTACCAATGGAATTCCGAGGGGGTCTATCCAGAGCGAAGCTGTCGTACCATCGGTAAACACAACCTCCTATTACACTTGAATGAGTATCCTATACCCAAATATATGAGAACTATGTCGTTATGCCCTCATAACGTGCACAAGTGTAATACTAGTCTTTTACGTATTATCGATGTCCAATCTCGATAATAATCTGACTAGGGATATTTAATGATTTATCCTTCGTGGACTGATACTGTCTCATATCATTCTCAATCCAGGAACAAATCATATGGACCTCATATCATTTATACATCTAGGTGATCTAATCACAAATGATAATAGAGCAATCTCCTTTGTCACATAGTTAATTTGTACAACAACACCATGATCTGTACAAATAGTGACGTTATGGGTCATAATTATCCAACAGAAAGTACTTTGCAAGAAATTTGGTGGCTAAAATGTTCCCAGTTATGATGGAACCTGCTGGTAGTGAATGTAGCCAAGCTTTAGATCTGTCCTTCAAGGAGTATGGGAAAATACGCAGTCTCATTGCTTCTTCAGCTTCTTGGTTGTAATTGAAAGTGCCGCAAACTTCCAGGAAGTTGCTGATGTGGGTATTAGGATCTTCAGTTACATTTCCCCCAAACTGAACTGACTGCTGAATCATCTGAATGCATGTTTTGATGTCACCTGCATTTGCTGGTAAGGGAGGAAGTACAATACATGAAATGAGTCTGTCAACCACCTGAACGGTTCTGTCTCAAATGGGAATTGGTGGTGTAACCTCTAAAGGTTCAGGTTCTATGTTGACTAAAGCTTCTTGGCCTTCTCGTCTTTCTATTCTCAACTTTCTGATGGTTCTTTCAATTTCTGGGTCAAGCGGTCGGAGTTTAAAGCTTTTGGTTCGTCTCATGAAGGATCTGAAAACCTAAAACACAAGAAAACAAAAAAAATAAATAAAAAAAAATTAGATACAAGTAAAGTTATTTAACCTCTAAACTAATAGTGAAAGATAAATAAGTCCCTGGCAACGGCGCCAAAAACTTGACCGGCGTAAACACACACGTATAACGCAAGCGTACGTATCGTTCAAGTAGTATAAAAAGTATCGATCCCACAAGGACTTAATACCTAATCTATTAATTTTATGAGGTCAAATGATTACTAGTATCTAACAGGTTGATTGATTGATTTGAAATGGTGATGATTCTAAATGTAAAAACAAGTAAATAAAATTGCATAAAAATTAGGTTTAAGAAAATTCAATATTAAAAACTATCTAGGGTTGTGAATCTTTCTAATATATTTTAAAAGATGAAGTGGTTATTTCATGTTTGTGTAATAAATTGGTTTACTAACCTGGAACACTAAATTATGCAAAAGCCTATGTCGATGGTCAGATGCAAATACCCAGTTTAACCCAATTGAACCATATGTCTATGTCAACCAAATTATCTGGATTCATTAAGTTTAAGTTCCAATTATGGCTACCCCCGCCCGACAGGTATATGTCTATCCTGTAAGGAAATCTATTAAAGGGTTATCTATCATCAAGGAAGATCGTGGGCTATTAAGTCTAAGGCTGAAACCTAAAATTCATTTGTCAAGTTTATTTTAGATTTACCACATCAATCTTATTGGTTAAGCTTAAGACTTAATAAATGAACCTTTAAATTACCCAAACTATAAAATAACCCATTATAAATCGGTGATATTAGAATTCATCACAACCCCAGATAACTAAATTAGTTACGACATATTACTATGGCTAGTAAAAACTTAAAAGAAAAAGACATAAAGTTAAAAAAGGCTGAAAAGTAATTACCAACTGACCAATCTGGCGGTATCATTTTTAAGTCAGGTTTAAACTAGATTAAAATGAATTACCAACCGACCAATATAGCGGTATCCTCATTAAGTCAATATTTTAAATAGTGAATATATTATATTTAAGGGAGATTAATCTAAATAGCAATAGTAAAAGAATTACCTTTCACCCTAGCAGGGGGAAGTTACCTCCTCATGGTGAATAGTAAAAACTGTAAAAAGTAAAGAAAGTAAATTACTATTATTACATAACGTAATTAAAATAATTACAAAACTAAAATTTAAAAGAAACTAGATAGAAAACTCCCTATTTACATCAGAGAAATTAGAGAGGAAGGTACATCTGAAACTGAAACCACGAGCTCAATTTATAGGCGCGGATAGGCTCTGGGCGTCGCGACGCCAAAGGTTATAGCGTCGCGACGCCGGTCTCTTTTGGCTTGGCATGCTGAGGGCTTGACACGTAGCGATTCTGGATAATGAGATAAGGCGACACGTGGCAAGGTGGTTGGAGCTCAATTATTGTGACACGTGGCGGCTTCTGATTGGCTGATTTCAGATTCTTATCCATCACGTGTCATTAGGATAATTGAGTCAATAATTGGTGCTGACGTGGCGACACGTGGCACTGATGTGGCGAAACGTGGCGAAAGGGACTGTCGGCACCAGATAATGATGACACGTGGCACGTCACACATTAGCAGATCGACTGTGATGGTGACACGTGGCACGGCGCACGTTAGCAAAGTCAAATTTTCTCAGATTCTGACTTGTGGACCCGGCGCACGTTAGCCCTGTTTTACGCATGTTAGGCGTCGCGGCGCGTTAAAATTACTAAAATGTCATTTTTTCCAATTTTCATTGTTTTGGTCCTAAATCACCTTCAGAGAGTCCTGAAACTTTATTTATCTACAAAATAACACAAAACACATCAAAATATTCACAAAACTCAAGAAACTATACAAAATATTAGGTTAAATGAGTGGGAAATAGTGATATAATTACCATTCATCAGAACACAAAAGGTCACACACAACAAAGTCGAAATCAATGGTTAACAGTGCACAGTACATATTTAACAGCATATATGATTGCTGTAGGAATTGTTCATAAATGGTTCAATATGTTTAATTATTCATGTGAATAGTACCACATGAATAGTAATGTGTGAATAGTAAATTTGTTTTTTGTTATTTGTTTTGAATTCCAATTCGGCCCAAACTCTTTTTAGGGTTTTATAATCTCATTAAACCACTAAATTAAGATCCAATGCTAAGATTAAATTGGCTTTATCCCACATCGGATTCTTTATTAATTTTGTTGCCGTTGGAGCACTATATAAACCCAAAGAATTCTTCACAAATTTTTGCACCAAACCTTTCAAATCTTGGGTTTATATAAGTGACCAACACTAAAGTTTTAAGAGTAAGCCACTGATTTTGAGGATCCTTAAGTCTAATTGACTAGAGGAACCTCGAGTTAAAAGTATTGAGGTATTTTCCTAGGCTAGCACCAAGGGCAAAATACTCGTGCACTCAAGGCGTAGTCTTGCCGTTGAGTTTTGGCTTTGGTGTCTGCATCTTTGGAGGCCACACACTTGGGTGGTTCTTTGGAACATGGAAGAGCATGATGAGTTCGAGAAAAGCTTGTAGATTGGAGGGAGGACTGGAGGAGTCTACGGTTCAAGTAAGTCTTTTTCTTTCTTTATTTTAATTAGAGTTCTTATGATAGTTAGCATGTTTAGGTTTATGTCCTTTGCATGTTTTATGATTTTTATGCTTAGAATATATAGTAACATGCCTAGGCTTGTAGAATAATAAAAACAATGGGTCTTGGGCAAAGGGAAAGTGGCATCATAATTTTAATTATTTATTTTTCCGCTGCGCACTCGCGGCCGCTTCCCAACAGCCATGCAGTTAGTAAAATCATATCTTTCTATATATATGTACGTCGATTGATACAACCCTATAAGTGTTGGGGTGAGGCGTAGTGGAAGCGTGGTTCGGGCGAAATCGTAATTTTAAAATTTTTTAAACTTACCGAATAAATTATTCAATATCCCATATGAATAATTTATTCATATTTCACCTAAACATATTATATCGATATCAAATAACGATATAAATAATTTAGAAAACATCGCAAAATTTTCACGAAAATATTTTTCCGTAAAATAGCATAAAACACATTTTCGACCAAACCGACCAACCATTACTCATTGGGGCTGCCCAGGTCAGCCCCAATAGTACTTGGGTAGTTTATAGGCTGCTCGAACAGTGACCAATTCACTGTTTGGACAGCCTTCACCCGGTAAGTCCTAAACTCACCTGATAACGCCGTTTTTCACCGTTTTCATGTATTTTCACTCCGAAATAATTTCCGGCAATTATTCCAATGCCCAATACACATCTAATACATTTAAATAACATATTTTTATCACAAAATTTCCAAAATTACCAGATTTGATCTGGATGTAAAAATATTCAATTTTCATGCTTTAAATCCAATTTTCTCAGCATTAATCATATTAATATTTACCCCAATCAAAGCCACCACCAATTAAGAACTCAAGAATAATTTTAGGTATTACAAGAGAGGTCACAACACTCTAGAAAAGCAACAAGTCATCATATGACAAAATTGAACTAATATTACTCAATCTAACTTCACACATGCATCTAACCTCTAAACCCATCAACCAAATCAAAAACCCCCAAATTTTAGAGTGAAAAAAAATCTCAACAATATTTGTAAGAATCGCTACAGCAAAAGGATTCAAGCAAGAACAACAAAAATAATTTTTTAAGTTAAAGAAAATAAATGATTACCTTAATCTTCCAAAACTTCATTAACTTTGTTCTTGTTGGAATCCTTTTTCTCAAAAAGGCTTAGGGAACTTTTTATGACATTTAGAGGCTAGGTTAACATTAACCAAGCAAAGGAAAAAAAATTTCCTTTAAATACTAGCTAATGGGCATGAATGAGGGGGGCATTTTGGTCATGAAAATTTCATTTAATCAAATTAAATATCTAACTTTAAGTTATCAAAATCAATTTGAAAAATCCAAGCTTAAATATCATGCCACTAGTTATCTAAAAATTAAAACATATGTAATAACAATTACTACAAATGAATATTATTTAATCTAATTAAACATAAAATTAAAGTAGACAAAATCAAATTGAATACTTCAACCTTTAAGTTTAATGTCATTAGTAACTAATAATTATTAAACATATTACATAACAATTATGAAATATAAATATTATTTAATTATCTAAATATTTAATATTTAAATATCTAAATAATTAATTAATATAATTATTAATATATATTTTTATTTACACTAAATAAAAAAATACATATATTAATGACATGTGTCAAAATCTCATTTGATAATTAATTAATATGTATCTAATCAAATTTTATATCAAATACAAATACACATTAATTATTAATTGACCAAAATATACCTATGCATGTATTTTTCGTTTAACTGTTAAACGATTCGAATTAACTTATTTAATCCGATAAAGTATTATGAATAATCTGTATTATTAAAAACGCGTTGTCCAAGTGTTCAACGAGTACACTTCATATTGTGGGACTCTCTAAGTTTAGGTTTTTCCATCATAGAATCAAATTTCATGTCCATAATTCATTCACTCGTAAATTATGACGACCATGGATAATCTCGCTAAATTATGAAAGTCGAGGTCATTGCATACGTATAATCCCTTCGTCATAGACTATCGATATTATATTGGGGATATAGATATGAACGTCAAATCCCTAAGGTATAATATATATCGATATAACACTCGAAACTCCCTTCCAAAGTATACCACGCCCATGGATTTACTAGATCGCAAACACGTACAAGATACTTATAGGATATCATGAACATGAGTCCACACCCAACGAGCAGGCAAAGGTCTGATATATATAGATCGGTGACGTGACTACCATCAAAGTGTGGATGATATCTCATATATCCATAATGGTATTTCAAGTCAAAGGACCGCTATGCTACTCGACTCGAGAAGATTCCTATTGACGTTGGTGTACAATCTATTAGGAAATCTTCGGTGAGTCATTAAGTGTTTATCAAATAAACACTTACACGTCTATACAAGTCTCCTGAGACTCATGGTTCATTGGATAACCCATCGGACCAAGTCCCGATATATGACATGTACTTGTCTAAGCGGATTTTACTAACCGACCCATGTTAGTAAATCTCGACCAGGAATTTTATTTGAGAATATACAACTTATAGTGACACTTCCTAATGTCAATTACAAACTACGTTGTAACTTCGCACTACGTTGTAAATCCTAGGGTCTTTGTCTAATATATACATATCACTAAATCAAATTTAGTTTCAATCTAATCATAATTAGATCGAATACGTATATAAAAACAAGAGGTGTAGCCATAAATAAATAATATTATGGAAAAAAATATTGTTCGTATTAAGGAGTCAGACTTAAATACGATCCGGATTTGCACTCTGAGCACCAATCCTAACAATTAATAAGATTCTTAACTCTATCCCGATAGAGCCTTATACCTAGTATATAGGAAGTTCACCCTGTTGGACAATTATGACCTATAGTGTCACTATTTGTACAGATCATGGTGTTGTTATACAGATTAACTATGTGACAAAGGAGATTGCTCTCTTATCATTTGTGATTAGATCACCTAGATGTATAAATGATAGTGTTGGACCATTATGACCCATAGCGTCACTATTTGTACAGATCACGGTGTTGTTGTACAAATTAACTATGTGACAAATGAGATTGCACTCTTATCATTTGTGATTAGATCACCTAGATGTATAAATGAAAGGAGGTCCATGTGATTTGTTCCTGGACGGAGAATGATATGAGACAGTATCAGTCCACGAAGGATAAATCATTAAACATCCCTAGTCAGAGCATTATCGAGATTGGACATCGATGAATGCGTAAAAGACTAGTATTACACTTGTGCGCGATGTGAGGGCACAACGACATAGTTCTCATATATTTGGGTATAAGATACTCATGCAAGTGTAATAGGAGGTTGTGTTTCACCGATGGTACGGGAAACAGCTTCGCTCTGGATAGACCCCCTAGGAATTCCATTGGTAGTATGACTATGTGTCTATGGAAATCCGAAATCAGGGTAGGTGTATTTGGTCTTAACCTGAGACTTACACCGCTAATACTTGCGACAATCAATATACTTTGGTTACGGTCGTCCAGGGCTTTAACAGGTTCTGTGTACGCCAATGCTGGGTATATTGAGAATCGTAGTGTGTTGGGTGTGATGTCAAGACGGAAGTGTCACTCCAGTCATATGGAGATGATGATCGCGTAGGGATACATAACTGGTTCTCTAAAAAGGTTGCAACTGTCGGGATAATATGACTTTGTCATGATTATCCGATATTAAAGAGACTAGTTGCTCATTATCCGATATATGCTTCGTAGGGGGTAGACACTGTACCAACCCCAGGCCTTGCATGTGATCATCAGATACTGGACAGAAATACACAATACTACGTATACTACGCCTGATATAGATCCTTTATTCCTGTAAGGATATTTCTGGAGAATTGGGAAGGCATGGTGCATTGCTAGAAGCCAACCTTATCTTGTAATTCGGTATAAACGTAGTACGAGGTACTTACGTGTTCGGATAGTCCGACGACCGAATTTACTACCAACATATCCAGGGATCTCATGGGTCGCTTCCTAAAGATTCACCGATGACGTATGACTCGCACCTTTAATTAATCTGGGATTAATTAGATGAGAGAGAAAATTAATCTGGGATTAATTGCGGAGATATTTTATCTGGGATAAAATATCGTTTAAAGAGAGATAACGATTAATTTGGAATTAATCAATAAATTAATATATTTGATATATTAAACGAGATTAGATTTCAACGCGGAATTAAAATTAGATTTTAATTCGGGCGAACGAGTTAATTTAGAATTAATTCGTTAGCGACGTAAATAGTAATTATGCTAGGCATGATTATTTAATTAAATTAGATTTAATTACGACGCAACGGAAAATTCGTTAATTTGGAATTTGTGAGCGCATTCTCATTTCGAATTCGATTGCGGCTCGCAATTCAAATAAAGCGTCAAATTATTAGTCGCATCAAGCGTCAAATCATTAGTCACTTTGAGTGATGTGACAAGTGATTTATTGATTGATGTGATTGAGTGATGTGGTGGTTGTTGGCATTAAAAGTTTGACTTTTTATTAGCCAAATTTTTGGTATATGATTTAATAAAATCAAATACAAAATTAGACAACACGTTTTTTACTCTTATCTCTCTCCACTCTTCTTCATCTTCACGCCATTTGGGATGTTGTTTCTTGCTTCTGGTTTGGCAGTTCTGCCGTGAACCAAGGGAGAAAAATAGGAAGAAAAGTCGCGATTTTGTGGCAAAATCGGGAGTGCTAGCACACTACGGGATCATGCGAAGGTGATAGGGAAGTCCACCCATGAGCCGGGAACCATTCGATGAAGCTTGGAGCTTGACGAAAGACATCCAAAAGCCCGAAACCAGTGAGCACTGGCAGTGAACTGCCGAGCAGTCCAAGAGCAAGCAGAAATGTTTTTGTTGCCTCCCGCGTCACTCAACCGATCGATGTAAGTATTCCGCGACTTCCTCGATTGTTATTCACACATGTTCATGTTTTTTTATTGATCATTGGGACCTTAGAATTTCCAACAGATAGGAGGTCCATATTATTAGTTCCTGGATTGAGAATGATATGAGACAGTATCAGTCCAGGAAGGAATAATCATTAAATATCCCTAGTCAGAGCATTGTCGAGATTGGACATCAATAAATGCGTAAAAGACCAGTATTACACTTGTGCGCATTGTGAGGGTACAACATCATAGTTCTCATATATTTGGGTATAGGATACTCATGCAAGTGTAATAGGAGGTTATGTTTTACCGATGGTACGGGAACCAGCTTCGCTCATGATAGACCCCCTCAGAATTCCATTGGTAGTATGACTATGTGTCTATGGAAGTCCGAAATCAGGGAAGGTGTATTTGGTCTTAACCTGAGACTTGCACCGCTAATACTTGTGACAATCAATATACTTTGGTTGCGGTCGTCCAGGGCTTTAACAGGTTATGTGTACGCCAATGCTGGGTATATTGAGAATCGTAGTGTGTTAGGTGTGATGTCAAGACGGAAGTATCACTCCAGTCATAGTGGAGATGATGGTCACGTAGGATACGGTACTAGTACTCTTAAACACTGCAGTCATCGGGATAAAATGACAAGGTCATGTTTATCCGATTATAGAGACTAGTTACCAGACATCCGACATGTTCTTTGTACGGGGCAGACACAATTCCAGCCCCAGGCCTAGCACGTGATCATTCGATACTGGACAGAAATACGTAATACTAAATATACTACGCCTGATATAGATCCTTTATTCCTCTAAGGATATTTCTGGAGAATTAGGTAGGCATGGCGCTTTGCTAGAAGCCAACCTTGTCTTGTAAATCGGTAAAACGTAGTACTTGGTACTTACGTGTTCGGATAGTCCGACGACCGAATTTACTGCCAACATATCCGGGGATCTCATGGGTCGCTGCCCAAAGATTCACCGATGACGTATGACTTGCACTCTAAATTAATCTGGGATTAATTAGAAGAGAGAGAAAATTAATCTGGGATTAATAGCGGAGATATTTTATCCAGGATAAAATATCAATTAAAGAGAGATACTGATTAATTTGGAATTAATCGATTAATTAATATATTCGATATATTAAACGAAATTAGATTTCGACGCGGAATTAAAATTAGATTTTAATTCGGGCGAACGAATTAATTTAGAATTAATTCGTTGGCAATGTGAATAGTGACTTCACTAGGCGTAATCATTTAATTACGACGCAACGGAAAATTCGTTAATTTGGAATTAGCGAACCCGAGCCCGGGATTATTTGCGAGCGCATTCGCATTTCGAATTCGAGTGCGGCACGCAGGTCAAATCAAGCGTCAAATCGTTAGTCGCATCAAACGTCAAATCATTAGTCACTTTGAGTGATGTGACAACTTGTCACTTGATTTGATAGATTGATGTGAATTGATGGTGGAGTGTAATTCACTCAAGTGTGATGTGTGATAGACATTTAATATATTTTAAATGTTTGGTATTTGTTTTGATTTTTGAAATCAATTATTTGATTTTTGGAAAGTAAAATAATTGTGTATTAGATACACTTTTCTTACCAACCATCACACAACACTTCCTCTCTCTTTCTCTTCATCTTTCTCACGCCCAAAGACTGAATATTTTTCTGGTTTCTGGTTTGCAAAACCGTGAGATGGGAAGCAAGAGTGCTTGGTTTTTGTGGCAAAAATCAAGAGAGCTAGCACTCCGAGAGACATGCGAAGGTGATAGGGAAGTCCACCCATGAGCCGGGAACCATTCGACGAAGCTTGGAGCTTGACGAAGGACCACCATTGACGCCAAAACAGTGAGCTTGGAGCAGTCCACTGCCGCAGTTCACAGTGAGCAGTTTTCAGATTTTGTTCATCTCCGCGTCGCTCAACCGATCGATGTGAGTATTCCGCAACTTCATTGATTTGTATTCACAAATATTTCATGCTTGTTTATGATCTTGGGACCTTAATAGAAATCAACAATGGTATCTAGAGCAAGGTTTGAGCATGAAATGTTTAGGGCTTAAAATTTGGGTAAAATTGATTTTGAGCATGAATTATGAAATTGGATGATTAAGTATGCTTGAATGTGTTTTATATGATGATTGATTGGATCAATTTGTTGAAAAATTGTTTGGAACATTTTTCCCTAAAATACTTAGCTTGGCCGAAAGTTAGAAGCCCTATAATGTATTGGGATTTTTGATTTTTGATCATTGGATGTGTTGGAAATCATTCGAGAATATGATTTAATGTCGATTTTGGAATTAATTGGATTGAATTCGAATCATACTTTAAATCCCCAAATTGCCGAGAGTCAATAGCATGTATTGGGTTTGATATTTGATCAAAATATGTTGGACATGTTTTGTGGTAATTAAGCATGATTAGTTATGTTAATTGATGTTTTAGAAAAGTTAATTGGGTAATTAATTGTGTAATGCACTTTATGTAATTAAATTGTGAAATTGGGTTTTGTGATTTAATTATAATTGGGCCTTAAAATTTGATTTAGGCTTGTTATGTTGTTATTGGGCTTGGTTGTACCAAGTTGGGTTTAGGCCAAATGGATTGGATCCAATTGGTGTTGGTTTCTATAATATGTCCCAAACAAAGATTAAGCATGTGAAATACTATAAAGAATATATATGAACATGAAATATGGCGGAATCATACTTACAATGCCTTGTGATGAAGTAGATGATCAAATGGTAGAAGCTCCAAGTGGTGGAGGATTCGGCCAAGAGGAGGAAGAAGACTTGAAGCTCCAAGCTATGTATTCCAAGCTCTTTGATGGTTTCCCTATCACCTCTTT